>VYZS01035059.1:7351-17661 GCA_013400695.1 Neodrepanis coruscans
CCACAAGACTGTGTTTTTCTGTCTCCCAAGCCTGCCGTGCCTGTAGACCTAGTCTAGGACAGGCTTATCTCCCTGTGTCTTGTGGTTCCTGCCTCAGTAATGATGGTAAGGAATAGAGACATTGGTCATCAAGGAGTAAATTACAGGGGAACCTGTGAAATGAAAGACATTTGGCAAAAAAATTACTCACTAGTACTGTTACAGTTTTATGCAATTTTTGTCTCCAATTCTGTAGTACTAGACTGACTAGATAGCAGTAAAATGGCTGTTTGCAAAATTGCACTTTTTCATTAGGTATATATGGAAACTTACCAGAACTCCCATGCCTGTGATTTGAGGGAATGTTAAGAAAATTTTTGCCATCTTTGGGGAAGATTTCTGACATGCCAAGGAGGTGACATGAGCTAAGATTGACTGACATTGATCACAGCTATACAGGCCATGTAATTATTTATTAGGCAATGTTTCAGTTCAGCAGTTCTGTTTCTGTGGCCCTGGTAGCATGAATGAATGAGGATTCCCTACTTAATCTCTCAAGATCCCTTATTGACCCCCTGAAGTGCCAGTAACTGGATATTTTAAAACTTATAATTAAGCTGGTTTTCTCATTTACTCTTTTCTGGTGCTTTTTATGTCTCTGAGTGGCTGGTTTGCATGATGTTGTCATACCAGTTTGCTGGCATGTGCAGGTTGAAGCTTTTTACCTCAATTTTTATTGTTTCTCAATATATATCAACAAAACCAGGGAGTACCTTGACTTTAAATTGCACACACGCTTTCTTTCAGTTGAACTTTTCATGGACTTTTGTGTCTGAAGATCCAGACTCTAGCAGAGGTGAATATTGAAGCTGATGTTCTCACAAATCAGTGCTGCTCCACTGTTATCACTTCATTAGATCTGAGTGCATGATGGTGAATTTTACTTCATGAGTTAGAAATCATGAGATCAGATATATATTCTTATGTAAGAATCAAGATGTCTCCTCAGTTCAGGTAGTGGTTTTTTTTCAGGAGAATAGGCCTTTCAGATTTATTAGATGGTGCCTGAATACAGTGCACAGTTAATGGTAGCTCGATTTCTGGGCACTGAGAAATTTGATTGTTCAATGAACAGTTCTGGATGTGAGGATTTTGGTGTATTTTCTGGCACAAGTTCTCGTACAATAGTAATGATGGCAGCAGCTGGAGTGTAAACAAACAGTGTATCTCATTATAAAGTGTGGTTTTCCAAGTACCCTGCTCAGTTGAGTCCATCTGATAAGCTCCAACAGCAGAATTTCAGTATGCTGTCAGCCAGGAAGTAAACATACGTATCTTTTACTTCTTGGGTTTTAAAATTACTTGGTTTTAGCATTGTGGTTTCCTGTCTATAAAAACTTATCATATTTTGTAATTATTATCACATTTCATGGTAATAGAATATGATACTTAAGAATTTTATTTTAGTTTGCAAAATTTAGTAACTATTGATCTAGCTATCATAATCTATCAGGGTTGCAAGTTGATATTTTTTCTTGCATCTGACTATGCCTATGTGACACATGGATACATGTTTTTATGTTACTACAGAGTACTTGGAAAGACATGCAATAAAAACTCTTACAGTTGTAAAGCCTTAAAATCATGTCTTCATTTAAAAATCAAAATTTAGTCCAAAACCTTACTATGACAGAACATTCAACATGGTTTTCTGTGCAGATACCACTGCCCAAGAATAAGTTTGTGCTTGTGACTATCTGAGAGGATGAATAATTTAGCAAACTCAGAAACTAGAAACTGCTCCATGTCTTTCATAAATAAGAGCTCGCTCTTCATGTGTCTTCATATGTCCACACTTCATTAAAGCATCTCTAGTTTGAGAACCACATGAGCATTCAGATAGACATGGAAGGTGCATTTCATCTTGCAGTATTTCCCTGGATGACAGAATTAAAAAGATCTCTTTTCCTGGCTGCTTAATTTTTTTCCACCTAGTGAGAGAGATGGTTGGTAACATGTTAGTTTCTTGTAAAATGTAGTTGAAATTATTCTGTAGTCTGGAAAATTATTAGCTTTTTATCTACTTCCCCAACAAAATAGATTAGAATTAAAAAGTAGAATGCTGCAAACGTCCTGAAGAGGAGATCTGTGCAAGGGTTTGCTTCTCCTGTTTTCTTGATCTCAAGCCTAATATTTGTTCCTGAGGTTCTCCCCCTGCCTTCGTTTCTCACTGGGAATCCAAAGCAGGTAGGATCAACAAGCAGACAAATGCTGGTTCATTGCTGCAGGCAACCAAAGTACTGCAGCTCCTGCCTGCTGTGAACTGACAGTAGATGTTGGCAAACCACCACCATCTCCTCAGAGAGGTGCTCCCACTGCTCAGACACTGCTTCGGGTTCGCAGGGGTCCCACAACCACTGTGCAGTCCTGTGCCTGCTAGTGCAGATGCTGGTACTCTATACCCAGGTTTGGGTTTTTGTGGAGAGTGGAGAAGCAGGCAGGATGGACTGCTTGTAACCCATCTGGGACATTACTTGTCAGTTGAGAGGGTCTGATTTACTGTCACTTGTTCCCTTGCCTGAATATCAGGATCCAATGGCAGAATGTGTACTCTGTGGCTCACATGATACATCAGGCTTTGGAGGTGACGGGCAGCAGTGTGGCGCTGGCAGGATGGCCTCTGTTCCTATGTCCCCAGCATCACAGTGATGTGGGAGACACCACTGGGCTGCACAGCTCCCCATGCTCCTGCCTGCTACCAGCTTCCCCACGAGACAAGTGCCAGACCCAGCTGGACTTAGATAGGTTTAGATCTGTAATTCAGATAACTCTCACTTCCACAGAAGGCTTTAATGTATAAAAGCAAAGATTCATGAGATGCTGTCACCCTTCAGGTTTGCTGTACTCAGTATGATGTTACACAGAATCAGCATGTAGCTCTTTGAAAGTAAATTATTAATCTTTTACTATGTTACTTTTTACTTACTGTTCTTTCTTGTCTTTATTTTCCATGACTTCTTCTTTTTATTGTTTCTTAGAATTGGGGTTTTTTTTCTGCATGAAATACAGACCAATGTGTCCAAATAATGAAAAATCATGGACCAGTTCATAGCTTTCTGTCAGTGTTTATCAACCACAGTCTGTGTGTGCTTCTGCCTTCTTTCCATGTAGTGGTGGTCAGGAGAGGGAGTATTTTAAAGGGTCATGCAATAGAGAGCAGCACAGTAAGAATGAATGTTAGTTTGAATTCTTCTTATGTATTTCTGTCTTCAGTCACCATTACAACAGGAGTTTTTCACCCAGGATTTGCCTTGGGAAGACAGTGTTTTTAAAGCAAAGGCGCCTTTGGATGTAAGTGGAAAAAATAAATGCAGCCATTTAAGGAAAGAAAAAATAATAGTTTTCTTTGTTGCTAAAATTAAAGCCTCTTTTTAGTATTTGTTTTTCTAGTGGGTTTCTTTTTTGCATTTCTCTTGAAAAGAAGTAGAGTGTCTTGAGAAAAGGACTGAGATGTTACAGCTTCACATGTTGTAATGCTCACTATAGGGAATTCAGTCCTTAAAATGTTATATTATAGCCTCAGGTGTTGTATACTGACAGCCTTTGGCTGAAGCAAGTAAAACTGTCTCAAAGACTGAAGCTTATTAAGACTACAGATTGAAGGTCCTGTCCTGAATACTTTGGGTTTGGCAAGTATTCTCCTAAAAAATAGCGCATTTTTGTAGGGGTTTTATTGACTCACTGTGGCATATATAGTTCACAGTGAGTAATCATACCGTCATAATCAACCCTTCTCAATTTCATGCAGGGTCATGCAAAAGGAAATAAGATGGTCTGGGTAAGGAATTGCAAACCAGTAGGCCTTTTCACCAACTAGAAAATGTATCTGTTTTAGTTCACTTTGTGTACCATGTGCACGTATGTATTTATATGCACACAATCATCCATTTAGTGTGATAGTCTGCAACTTAACTTGGCCTGCTCTCAGTAGGCTCTCTAGTAATTTTTTTACATGGGAAAAAAAGAGCTTTGGCCCCTAGTTGATCTAATACAATTCTGTGATTAAAGCTTCCAAAACCTGGGATAAGCTAGCTTAAGCATAGTGACAGATAATTAAGCACAGTTAAGCTTAAGCACAGTTAAGATAATTAAGCTTGTCAAAGAGATAACTGGTAAATTCATTTTAATGGTGGAATATTGTCATTTCCATCAGTTTTCATTATATTTTTGAGCTATTCCTGCTAAATCTTATGTTTGGTGATGTGCCTGAGAGTGTCTGTTTCCTTCTTTGGAAACCACATTGGCTCATATGAAACTGTTGTGACTTTATTTATTAATATTTATCTAAACAGTTCCTCTCATCTCTGCAAGTTCACAGAGGCTGAATGATGGCTGCATCTAACTATCAGCTGAAACACCAGAGCTTTTGTTCACTAATTTAGCAGGGGAAAAAAATACATGCCTATGCTGAAACATAGGTGTATGTTAAAAAGTACAGATAACGTACAGACTTTACTGTGATTCAGTGGAGCAAACATGGCCATTAGGTTTGGCCCTGTTGACTCCACAGTTTGGAAAAAGCATCCTTGATGTCACAGGGGTGCTCACTTTTGGACCTTTGGAATGATGCTCAAATCTGAAATTCAATCTTTTGTCTCCATTGTCTCCATATGTTCTGGGTTTTGTGGTGTTGATACTGTAGGGATATCTTCTCACAGAAAGATGAGCCAGGTTTTTGCTCCTGCAATCATGTTGGAAACCTGTTTTCATCTCAGTGATTTGGTAACAGCTGTGAGTTGTCATTCCTCCTTTCATCTTGTCCATTCTTGATGTTTACCTATTGTCTTGACAAACAGTAGCTTTTTTCCCCTCCAAGCATATAAGTATTGTTAAGCTAAATAATATGTTTGATCTCTGCTCATGAGGAAGTGGAGTTCAGGATTAATAGATTTCTTACTAGGAGTTCTGAACCCAATTTCAGCTGTTCTGGGAGAACTCCAGTCCCAGATACCCTTTCAGGCACCTATGTTCGAAGTAAAAATCATTCAAAATGAAGCAAATTCTCCTGATCACTTAGATAGACCTTATGTTTACACTTATGTCCTTATATATTTAAAATATTGAGTCTCACTTATTGTTATTTTTCCTTAACAAAATGAGAATTTTTATGTTCTCCAGAAATCCCTACTTGTTTTTCAGTCTAGAAAAGTCTCAGTATGTAAATTAAATGATACAGCATGTGGTAGTGCCATCAGCCTCTTTGGCATCCCTCCACCTCTTGCACTTCCAGCTGATAACTCCTCACGTTTGAGCTCGACAACTTTATACAGATGTCCAGTAACAGGAATGATTACTATCCTTGAGAGAAGTTGATATTTTACAGATTTCAGTGGACCTGCCAATACTGAATGTGGTTCATCTCTAAAGTGATCTTATGAAACTCTTTATCTTGGCTGTGTGAGGAAAATGTCACAGCTGTTCATGTTACAGGACGTGCTATCAGGATGCTGAACAATGCATTAAGCTGGTGCTTAATACAGGTCTTGGTGTGAGTTTGTGAGTAACAGAAGCAGTGCAAGGGAGTGTGAGGAAATAAAACAGTCAATGTGATACTAGAGAAGAGGGACCAGCCCCTACATGACCAAGAATATACCAGTGGTTTGACTATTTAGCCCTGTGGGATGAAGAACTGGAGAGACAAGAAAAAAAAGGGACCTTGAAACTAGTTAAAAAAAAAAACCACACACGCACACACAAAAAAAGAACAGCAAGAGAAGCAAAAATGGTTACAGTCAATCTATTAGCAGAATTATGATGGCTAAGATGAAGAAAGGTTAGTATCCAAAATCAAAAACATGAGCAAAAACATGTACCCAAACTGGAGACCACATCATAGACAAGACTGTGCAGAAGCTCAGCCTCATAGTCTGCAGTGCTATCTTTGGTGTTTGACAAAAGTCTCAGTGAAACATATGTGTGCCAATTTTATCTGGGCTTTTACAGATTGTAGGATATAACTTTCAGCAGTGCCTTTTCTTTATGTCACTTCCCCAGAGCTACAAGATCTGTCTGTACCACATTCCCTCTTGAACTAAGTAGCCCATTAAATCATTCCCTGTTGACATGTTGTTAACAACCTGAGTTGTTCTTACCTGACAAAAAACATTCCTCATCTGAACTTCTTCCAGTCCAGCAGACAGAAAACTCATTTTCTCTTACTTGTATGCAGTGCTTGTTTGTATGCAGCCTTGGCTGAGCAGAGATCATCTCTCAGTATGATGCTCAGCCTGGCAAGCACTGAATTGAGATCAATACTTAATAATGCAGTTGTCGTTTCCAGTTCATCAATGGAACAAAATTCTCGTGGCTCCTTTTTTCCCTTTTGGCCTTCCTACTCCCAGCCTGAGTGTCCTCCTTTGGTCCAGCTGCACAAGTGCTTGCAGCCTGCTCTTGCTTAAGAAATAGATTTTGAAGCATGGGCTGAGATTCCCTACTTATGCTAAGCAGCACAATCCACAGAAGCCACTAGGAACTGCAGCTGAAAACCATTTGAAAAGCTATATATGGTGGGTTGACTCCTGATGAATGACAGATTCTGCCTACCCAAGCCATTCTTTCCCTCCCCTCTTCAGATGGACAGGAGAGAAAAAATACAAAAAAAAGTTCGTGGGTCAAGGTAAGGGCAGGGAGCAACTCAGCAATGACCATCATGGGCAAAACAGACTTGACTTGGGAAATTAGTTTTTATTACTAATTAAATCACAATATGATAATGAGAAAATTAAAACTGAATCTTCAAACTTCCCTCCCTCTCTTCCTCCCAGGCTTAACTTTGCTCCACATTTTCTGTACCTCCTGCCACCAGAGGTGCAGGGAGATAGGGAATGGGGGCTTTGGTCAGTTCGTCACGCGTGTCTCTGCCACTCTTTCCTCTGAGAGGAGAGGACTCCCCACACTCTTCCTCTACTCCAGCAGGGGGTCCCCTCCTATGGAAGACAGTCGTCCATGAATTCTTCAGTATGGGTCCTTCCCACAGGCTGGAGTTCTTCATGAGTCACTCCAACGCAGGTCTCTTCCAGGGAGGGCATGGTCCTTCAGGAGCAGACTGCTCCAGTGATGGCTCCTGTCTCTACAGAGCCATAGGTCCTGTCAGGAGTCTGCTCCAGCACAGGCTTCCCACAGGGTTACAGTCTCCTTTGGACACATCCATCTGCTCCAGCGTGGGGATCCCCCATGAGCTGCAGGTGGATCTCTGCTCCACCGTGGACCTCCATGGACTGCAGAGGCACAGCTGCCTTACCACAGCCTTCTCCATGGGCTACAGGGAATCTCTCCTCTAGTGCCTGAAGCTTCTCCCCCCTCTCTTTCTTCACTGGCCTTGGGATCTGGAGGACCGTTTTGCTAAGATGTTCTCACTCCTGTTCTTGGATTGCTGTCATTGTTGTGCAGGGCACAACCTTGTCACAGAGGTGCTGCTTCTGTCATGATGGTCTTGGCTTTGGCCAGTGGTGATTACAGCTTGAAGCCAGCTGGCATAGGCTCCATCTAAGCTGGGGAAGCTTCTGGTAGCTCTGGCCACCTCTGTAGCCCTTTCTTACGAAAACATTGCCACACAAACTAAATACCCTTTAGTATAAAAGGGGAAGCAATAATTATACCTGAGAAGTCTTTAGAGAGTAAAAATGGAAATTTACAGTTTTTAGAGAAAAACTACTGTGACCTAACTCTATCTCAAAGTCAAAATTCCCTTTTTCAATTACAAAGCTGCAACAACTCCAGAGTACAACACTGTCTCTCATCTTTACATGCTGTTTCTCACTCCCTGTTGCCCCCATCCCTTCCCCATCTTGTTGTGGCCTTGCATCCACCACTAGTTGCCCAGGTAGTTCTCAGGGTAGGGGAGCAAAAGTATCCCAGGAAGGCAGAGGAAGAAGAGAAGGAGGATAAGCAGCTGGGCTCAAGCAGGTCACTGCCTCCTGAGTCCCTCAAGAAGGGGTCTGGTCAACAGTCTGTCTGTGCCATTCCAGCACTGTCAGGGAGCAGTATCTGCCCAGCACTCACCTCCTGAGATTGAGTGGGAAAGTTGAGTGGTTTTTCCTAGTGACTGCTTTGAGAGTGATGATTTGGTTAAGTTTGGCACTATCTCTCCTGAAGGAAGATGAAGGAATTCACTCTGCCAGATCACAAACCCAGACAACACGTATCTTCTCATTTCTCTGCTGCAGTCGCTCCCCTTACAGGAACTGTGTCATGTAGTCTTCTTTATAGCTGTACTGAGCATCACCTTAAAAGGAGTTCATGATCTGACCCCCCTACATACATCCTGGAAGGTTGCCCTGAATACTTGCGGCTTTCACAGTGAGGAGCCTTTCTCTCATTTCTAGACTAAAAATATTCCTATCTAGTTTCTGGTTAGTTTTTTGTGCCAAGAATCCTCGTCCTTCCTGCCTGCCTGGTATTTACCTATATGTACTTATAGAGGGCAGTCAAATCCTCCTTCAAACCTTTACTTTGCATTGCTGAACAAGGCAGATTTGGCATTGTCTCGTCACAGAGACGCCTCTTCACTCCTTTGTTGATCCCAGGTTCTCCAGAAAAGTTTTCCCCACACTGTGTACTTTACGTCCTGTACTTTCTCTGCTTTGCCCTCCTGTCTATTTTGCATTTCTCCTACTAATCTCTGTTTTCTTCAGTGAAACCATCAGTTAAATTAGTAAGAGACCTGAGGTAATACCAGATATCTTAACTGAAATCCCAACATATTCATGTCTGTGATTGTTGCATGAAATTTTCTGATCAAAACCTCTCAAGATGAGGATTTTTTTCTCGGTAAACAGTCCATAAGCAGACCATTGCTTTCTCCTTCAGCATTGGTGTTAGCATTCATGTTTACTATTCAACCCAGTTGCAGCTGTGGTTTGATAAGGGGAGGTTCATCTGAGGTAGGAGTGGCACCCCATGTTCTGAAACACATTAAAATTAACATTGGTTTATATCTTCTGTTAGCACTTTTTAGTCTAGCAAGATTGTTCAGCCATAGCCTGCAGAGGCTAAAGGGGGTTGGGGTTCCTCTTTGTTATCTGTGCCATGCAAAACAGTAGAAGGCTTTGAATTTGTAGTTCTATGTTTGTTCCTACTTCACATTCATATTCTAGGTCATAGCACGTCCACTGTAAAGAAACCGCTATGATAGGAATTTTTTAACTCCTTATGTTAATTTTTATGGTTCTGATATTTTTAAAAATATATGATTTCTTCAGAAATATTGCTGGTACTTTGTCAAGTACAACAAAAATGTGTGTTCTTAATGTCATCATTTGGAGAAAAATTCAGTCTTGGAAACATAGAAACATATCTTATGAACTCAAACTGTTTTGAGGATCCTAAGTAACTGTCCAAGAAATTGTTAAAGTTTTTTCAGCTGAAAAGGGCACTGAGTGGCCATGGTAGAGCACAGCAGACTTCTTTTCTGGGTGTGAGTGTAAATTTTGTATTTCAAAAACATGGAAGCTGGGGAGCAGATCTGGCCTGAAAGGTGTACCTCAAGGAAGGACATGCCTGAGGTATGGGGCTGCTGACAGCAATGATATATTGTTTTTCTTCCTCATTTCAGAATACAATGTGTCACAGTTCTGTAAGGCTGAGATCAGTCCAAATTCCACACCAAAACCACAGTTTAATGTAATGGCACCTGGAAAACTGAGGTGGCCTTTGTATTGAATGGGGTGAGGGCTTACCTTTAGCAAGTGAATAAATCGAGACACTTCAGTGCATGTAGACCTTGAGGGCTGTGTTATTTAGAACTACATTTTGTAAAAAATCAGTAACAAAAGTGATATTTTTTTTTTAGTTTGGTTTAGGAGTTCTTAATTGTGTGGTCAATATTAGGCATAGCAACTGATGCTGTTACATGTAGGTCAAGCTTCACAATTCAAGGAAAGCAGTATAATTGACCCAGAACAACATCTGTGTATTAGTTATACATAAAGAAGAACTCAAATGCAGCATTTTAAGTATTCCTTAGATACAATGATGCATTAAAAATTACGGACATTTTTTATGTGCTTAGTCTGGAAAGAGAGGTTCACAGATGGACAAGAGAAATACCATCCTCCTTCAGTGGTTTATTACCCTGAAATCTCACCTTTGAAATAATTTTGACTCTGACCCTACCAAAACAGGTCACTCCTTGTTAGCAACGCCAATATCCACAGCATTAAATTGTACTAGCCTTCAAAAAAGTGGTCAGTTTCAAATTGTTTTGTGGGAATAATGTTTGGTTTAACTCATAGGGTGGTGTTTTAATCAGTGCTGCTTTACCCAGGACTGTT
>VYZS01035065.1:3843-30952 GCA_013400695.1 Neodrepanis coruscans
TCCTAAAGTAGGTCAGTTTTAGGCTACTGTAGTGGTCCAAATACAGCCAAGATCAGCAGTGAGATTACAACTGGGCTATGAGTAATTTATTGATTTGTTTGTCTCAGAGAGAGTAGCTTGTCTGTGGGCTGATCACATTGCCTTTTGTCTTTTTGCCATTCGCATTTGTTTAGCCAAACTTCTTTTAAGAAATGTTAATCCATCACATTATCCGATTGCTCAGCCGTTACTGGGCAGGTAAGTCAGGTACAATCAGCTCCATTGCTAGACTGGATAAAACCCTACACATGTATCTCACTTGGTAATATGCTTTTCAGGAATTATGATTAGTACAGATGTTACTTCTTAGTTTGTGAGCACCATTTTAGCAAATTTGTTTAAAATATAAANTATGTATCTAATATATTGTATCACATATTCATTTCAGTCCTGATTAGATCTCTAGCTTGGGAAAGAATGTTATAAATGTAAGATGGAAATTGTCACCCATCTTCATTCTGGTAAGCATCTAAAATCCCGCAACTCAATACTGCATAAGTCCTAATAATTTTTTCTGTAATATTGGCTGCATACTGAGTGCACTTACAGGCTCAAGGTGTTTTTTTACAGACCCTTTTTCAAGACTTCAGGCTATGTAAATAATTTTACTCAGAGTTGTCATCCAGGGTACCTGTCCTGCTACCTCTGGTGTCAGAGCCCCAGCAGAGACTACTAGGAGCCTTCCCTGAAGCTGAAGCTGAGGGCAACAGGGTGGCACAGTTTAGCCACAGCATACATGTGTACTTTCAGAGCTGGTAAGTCAGTGTGAGTGCTCATCGGCTGTACCCAGGCCCAGGTTCTCTGATGTATGGCACAGAGTGAGTTTCTAATATTCACGCCTTCAAACAGAATCTAAGTTTGCCTAACAGTAATTGCTCATCCATCTATTTGACAATTCACATGGATTTTAAAAGGTGAATCCCAACGTCATTTCTTTTGCTCAGACCAATAGTTCTATTTTCTTAAAAAAGAATTATCTTTAAGCACAAACACACAACCAAATGTTCTTATGAGTAGTAGATTTGAAAAGTGGTTTTCAAACACAATTGGCATTTGTGTGCTTAGTTCTGGAGGTAGCTATGTTGTTGAAAAATTACATTGTCTATGATGCCAACTGTATGACAATTAACTCAGCAGAGGAGAGTGCATTTCCAACCTCTTTTGATAATAGGACAACAACCAAAATGCTTTTTCCAGTGGTTAAACCAGTATCAAATTCACCTAGAAACTTGTTTATGGGGTTTTCCACTGGATTTGTATATTGCCAGTGCCATGAAGGACATCAGTTTTCAGTAAGACAACTGCCTCCAGCTCTGAGATTGGAAATGCCAGTTGTAATTAAAACTTTTTTTTTTAAGCAAATGCCTTTTGCAGTTTAATTGTGGCAAGAAATGCTTCTTGTTTTGTGAACTTCCAGACTTTTGAGCTCAGCAAAACTCTGTTTGGCATTCAGCAGGCAAATCCTGTCCTTGCTGATGTCAGTGGTGCACTTACTGCTCCAAACACAACACTAGATATTCTGTCTTAAGTGAAATCTGAACAAACTGTACTGCACCCAGGTTAAATGTGCTGTAAACACTGATTATTTGCTACTCACATTTAATCCTAACCATGGGTTATGTATATTTTCCTTCTTTGATATTTCTGGTGTAATCACAGTGTGAGTCATACAACCTATCAAAAGTGCAGATATGAACTACAGTCATTTTATATGTTTCTAAACAATGAAAACAGTAAAAGTAATCTCACAACAGCTAAATGTTTTCTATTTTCAAAAGACTCTTATTGGTGACATTTCTCTGTGCACTGCTGTTTCTGCAATCACATAGCAACACAGCCCTTGAAATAACTTTTTTTTACTCCGTATATAAGGTACAATGTTTGTAGAAACTGATTCTGCTCAAATGCCACCTGTTTAAACGCTAAATGGTATCAAAACCAAACAGAAAAAAAAGAATGACAGTCCAGTGGAGGAGGCCACTCCCCTATTTAGATGACAGAGATCCCGTGTTCAGCTATTAGAGCTTTTTTCTTGAGTTTCAAAGCGAGTGGGTGTAGCAGAGTTAACTTGGTACAGTGCCTGAACATCCCACAGCTTGCTCTCCTACAATCCTTCACTGAATTTAGGCTTGCTGAGACCCTGTACTGTTCCCTGTTGAGACATGCCTGCAGCCTCCTCACACTGTTTCTCAATATTGCCATTTCAGCTTTTAGCTATGCGTTTGAGAATCTGCTTCTAGCAAGGCCCAGCTGAACTACTTTTTAGGAAACATCAATATATTTTGAGTCAGGAAACCAGCAAAAATGAGAAGATGACAACTAACATCCAAACACTCAAACTTGGAGAATTTCAGATCTTCATCTAAACTCTTTGGTTTGGGCTTCCCTTCCTTGAGGAAAACATTTGCATTTTTCTGAGCTGCCCTATTTTTTTAGTTTTAGGCTCTCCCTAAAATCCACTCTGCTCCTCTTTTCTTTTAACTGTACAATAAATTGAGTGCAGCCCTCCTGCTGAAGCAGGCCCTTCCCCTTGCACTCTTCACCCAAACCATTTCAATTACCCTCAGCCAGCAAATTTCTCCCTGGTGCCAGAGCAATGAGCTGGTTATGGGCTCACCTACCAAATGCCAACTAGGAGTGAATGCCAGATTTTTGTATCTTGAGATTTTGCACCTCTCTGTAGAATTGATGTGAGTATTTGTAGAGCTTAACTGCTGGGCATGAAGGGGCCTGAGGAAAGAGTGCCACAGGTATTGAATATTATCTACAGCAGCATCATTCAAAACAGAGAGAGTTCTTGTCCAGTCAGAAAATGCAGAGATTAGGGTTGAGCTTACTGAGTGATGGAGCTGGTTGTCATGTTTGCAAAAACAAAGCAAAAGTGGCCAGTGCCATACATTTAAATGCAAATCCATGTTTATCAAGTTCGGAATTACTCAGTTCTACAGCTTGCATTGGGCTCAGCTCTAGAAAAAGGTTTGAAGCAGGGGGAAAATCATTAGGAAGGGAGAATCAGAAGTTTAAAGGAAGATGTTAAGACATGGAGCTGCATATAGTAAGAAGCAAGAGAGGGTAGAAAAGGGGATACAAGAGGTTGTTATTATTTCTTTAATGAGCAGAAGTTCTTTTCAGAATGGTTTGTTTTTCTGAGACTTGAGCATTGTGTAGTTGTGTTCAAGTGTGGAAAAAGGAGAGCTCCTCTTTTTCCTCTTTTTTAAGCACAATGTATCATTCTCTCTGCTTTCTAAGCTATAAAATTAGCACTAGCAGCTATAATACAAAAGACCACAAAAAAATGTGCAGTTCCAAGCCTTCTGAAGTTGGTATGGCCTATTATGGATAGTCCTAGTAACACAGCCCCGAAGGGAAGCAATACGCCTGACTGATGTTGTCAGATTTCAGAGTTTCTTTGTGCTCCCACAGCATGTACTACTAGATTGAGCATCTGGTTGAGACCACCTAGAAATTCTCTCATGCCAACAATTTTTATTCTATGAAATGTCTTGCAATTTCTCACCACAAGCTTTCTGAACACCCTAAGCTGTAATAGTAGTGAAGTCAGCAGGACATAAAGTGTGGTCAGATCTTTGTTCCACACCAGCTCTGCCCGTACCAAGATTGCAGGAAAATATGGTCATTTATGAGCTAATTTTGAACAGATTTTCTATCTTGAAAGGGAGAGAGAAGTAGAAGATAATATCAGTCAATATTCAGTGGCTTTGGTTTCTTCACTACCATGGGTGCATAGGAAAATTGAAAGATACTGGTCATCATTTACCCCATACATTTTCTTCAGTGTAACTAGTGTACATTCAAAATAATGACAGGAATTACATGAAGTTAAGTAATGTACAGGTTTCATTGTCATACAGAATATATGCATAAGGCTTTTATTATATTAATGCCACTATATTGTAAAATATTTGCACGCCATCTTCCATTAATATCAGCTGTATAGAATGTTAAGTATGTTGTGCTTGCAATAATTTTAGGAATGTAATATTTTCAAATTCAGGAATTTAACAACTTCGGCTTTTTGCTTTGCACGTTGTAACCTTTTATGTTATCATTTGGTAAGATGAGGTGAAGACACAGAGATGTATGAATTGGAGACCTCAGATCTGTGATTATGTTATTGCTAATCCTCATAACATCTAACATTACACTGAGCAGCACTGCTCACACGAAAGAAAACAGCCAGAAAGAAGAGGCAAAGTGTAACTTGTTCACTTGAGAATAGTTATCTTTTGATAGGCATAAAACAGGATATTTATGCTGAAGTCAATGTTACAATACTGAGGATTTGGTCACAATAACTTCCCCATCTACTTTGCAGATTAAAAATATGTAGATCCAGCTTCATTTTTTGCTGGAATGCCTTATATAGTGTAAGCAGTACAGAGTAGCTCTAAAGGAAGGGGTGCTTCTTCAATGTCTCCTGCAACCATTGGATGAGGCATGATGGGTCTTCCTCATTTCCAGCTGCCATAAGAAGTCTAGAGTCAGAGCTTGACAAGCGACCTGAGCACAGCCCACCAGCCACTCTACCTTGTGGCAGGACACGGGCCAGCAGGCAGCTGGCCCAGGCTCCAGTGAGCACAAAAGGGCTGTAAGGATGCCTGCACACTGACACTTTCTAGAGCTTGATGGGTGCTTCTTGGACATACCATCTGACACCGTGGCAATTTTTTAACACAAAAAAAATATTGTGACTATGGTGCTGTCACCTCAGGATATTTGGGGAAGGGGTTTCCTACTCAAATTACGTTTTCCAAATGCGGGACTCAGCTGTCTGTGCTGTGATCTGTCCTGAGGAATTTCTGACTGGTGGAACATTCTCTACAGAATGTGCAAAGGCAGTGGCTTTTAGTATAATTTAATTCATGAAGCGGATTTCAGTCATCTGCATTTTAAGACTACTCAAGGAATCTGAAAGTTGATGCAGACACACAAGCAGAAATGGACCCTTTAAGGCTTTATCTTTAGAGACATGGCATCCCAACTAACCCTCAAGGGAATGAAGATTCGCAATGCTCACGTCTAATAACTGTATCTCACTCCATTACAGGTATTTCAAGGCCATTCTGTGTAAATAGTGTACATTGCTTTGTGTCTTAATCTGTAAAACAGCCAAATATCTTGCTTGCAGTTATATGTTAAGGTTTAATGAATCTCATGCCAGTTACTCAACTGTTACTCAAGACTAATGAACAAACAAATATTTGCTTAAACCCCTTTGTGAAAGTCAAATAAGCTTTCAACAACTATCCATGTATTTATTGTCAGATATGAGTCATCAGTAAGGTGCCTGGCCCTGTGCTCTTAGCACCTAATACCAGTAGTTTCACAGCATTTCTTCACTCACTTTTCCCTCTTAATGTCCCCAATTCCAGTACTGTCTCCAGCAAAAACCTATCTGGAGAGTCTTTTGTCAATGACAAATCTGGCTCTCTTTCAGTGTTGTTTGTGCCATAGTGGCAGTTGATTCTCTTGCTGTCTGTAAGGAGATGGTGGCCTTTTGGGGCCCACTTCAGCCCCATGGTCCTTGCAGCAGCTCTTTGCTTCAGCGCCATTCTGGGGCTGCTGCTGACTGAGTGCATGTACAGCCATCTCCTCTTTTTCTTCTCCCCAGTTTTCTAAGGGAAATAGTGGGACATTGAGGCCCAGTGTGGATCCTCTTCCAACTGTCAATGTGCCAGCAGTAGGGCTGTCTTCTTTCCAGCAGCCTGTCACCACTTCTTTGCCAAAACTTAGCATCTCCTTCCAAGCTGCCAGCTAAGATATTTGTGTGGCCTCCCCCTAACCTGTCACAATCACAACTAATAGGTTCACCCTGAACAGTTCAAATACCTCAGCTTTGCTAACCAGCCCCATATCTTGGGCAGTGGCCATTTCAGAAGCTGGAGGACAATGGGCATCTCTACCCATAGACTCAGCAGCATCTGGGAAGTTCACATAGGATTTGCTTTCTGAGTACTTACTGTGAACCTAGAAGGTAGATTAATAATAGGGACTTATTTCTTGTGTTACTGAGTGGCATTAAAATTGTGTGTCAATGATTGTTTTATTTTTATTCTCCTACAAACAAGCTGAAGGCTTTAAGGATATTTTTTGTTCTGTTGTGTCGGAGGGGTCTACCCAGGATGGAAAAGAAAATCAATGTTTCAGGGTTGTGTAACGGTGGGGTTTTTTTCTTGTGTTGCTTTTTTCATTATGAGGAAGGAATTAAAAATCCCTCCTAGACAGTACTTAAAATATCAAAGTCATTGTTTAATGCCTTTGAGTCACTGTACAACTAATTCAATTGCACAGTGTAGTGCAGTTTCACGGTATGTGAAACACAGATAGTAGAAAGGAATGATTGGAAAGTTGAATAAACAGAGCATTAGTTTGCAAAGTCTAAAAACTTCCTGATGACTTCTTCTGCAATGATCCAGCACAACAACTCATCAGCAGAAGAAAGAGCAGAGGCATGTAAATCCAAAGCCTCTGCCTTCTCTACTTAAGCTAAGCTAGCTGGGTTCATGCTGACAGGAGGCTCTTGACCCTCTGAACCAGCCAGTGGAGGTGGGTCAGGTCAGCACTGGATGTCAGCAGGTAGAGGGTGAGGTAGAGGGTCAAAGCTCTGACAATGTCTGTGGCTTCAGCAAAGAATAACCCTCGTGTGATCAGGGACCAAGGCAGCAGGAGGCTTGACCACAAGACTCATGAGGGCCATGCATAGCCAACCTGGCTCCCTGTACATTGAAACTGCTGCTGTATTGGGCACCCAGTAACCTATAGAGACCAGGGCTGCTTGGTGACAGGGAAGGGGTTGCAGCTCTTGTGACATTATCAGTAAAGGGTCATTTCATGGTACATCTGACTTCACATCCAATGCTAAGAGGTTGTCACCTACAGGAGGTCTTCAAATACCCCAGGGATTAGTAAAGAAAGGGACTGATCCATCAACCAGATTTGTGTAAGTACCACTGCTATAATAAAGGAGATGGTCCCAGATAATTACTGAATTTATCTTTGTATCAGCTTTGCAAGGCACAGCAGCAATGTTACCCCTATTTTACAGATGACAGTCTGAGGCTTCAGCTTTGCCTGTCTTATTACTTTAGATGAGGTAGTAGGGGTATAGGCTTACCTGGGTTGGCTCTCATTTAGCTAGGCGTGGTAGTATTTTGCCTACAGACTCAAAGTTTCTCCTGATGCAGACTTTTATGTGGGCAGAAACAACCAGATCTGGTGCCTGCCCTATCAGATCTCGGAAAGCACCTGTTAGCCTCCCCAAGATTGCTGGAGTTACTATGCCTAAATTTGACATTCCCTGCACCACTCTGCTTACCCACATGTAGATCTCCCAGTGGAGGTATCCACACCTGGGTCTGAGCTAGGAGTTCACATATGTGGGAGTGCCAGAGTCCTGAAACAAGTATCCTCCACCTTTCTCTTAAAGCCAAACTGAAGCTATGTGGTTTGGGTTTATCTGTGGTTGGTAAACCACTCTGTGGGAGTAAAACACACACCGATCATGAATTCCTGCTTTGGTTTCATGTATTCCCACACAAAAACAAACACTAAGAAGTAAGTATATTGAAGCTATCGCGGTCACCATTCAAATGTTGATGATTAGTGTTTGTGACTGATTACTATTGCCACTGAATCACAGATATTTCCTGTATTAAGTGGCCTTAAAAGTGAATGTCAACACTTTAATGACAACAGCATTATTGTAGGTAGTGGCAGTTTGGCAAAGAGAGAAGGTAGGAGTTGAATTATTCTTTAATGAACATCCTTAATGGGCACAGATAGGAGAGAAAAAGGAGCAAACAAAGGAAAAGACAAAGAAGCACATGTACTCTTAAAAGTTTCTGACAAACTAAAAGCCTCAGAAACAAATTTGAGTTTAAAAAGGCATTTGAAAAGTTACATACTCACTTTTGTACAGCACAACAATGGTGGAATGCTAATAACATTTAATTTCCCTTGACTTCTAACCTTCTTAACCTGCTGTGCTGCTAGAACAGTGCTGTAAATCAAAATATGCTGCATTGTATGGTTAACATGTGTATTGAGTCATTCCAGACTGCCTGGTGCTTTTTAAAAACAAAACTCACAATAGTGTTTGTGCTGTTTTTCATTTTTCGTAGACCTTTCCCCTCAATCATGCTGCAACTGGTTAGGTTATGTATTAAAAATACAATATAAAAAAAAGGGAGGGAAGATGTAGGGGTAGACATAATACCACAGAAAGTACAGCACAGATGAATAGGCCAAAATATCCTTGACATTATTTTCCCCTTTGTTCTAAGTGTTCTTCCAATTTCAATAAAAACAAATTGGAATACTGCCTGGGGTCTACTAAATCATTAGTAAATTAAGAATCTGTTTTTAATAACATTTCACTTGTAAATAATGCATTAATTGACTAGCTTGAAAGTTAGCTTGAATGTTAGAAACTCTGGCACTAAATGTGTAATGAAAGAAGTGTGATATTTGAGGAGGCTAGATGGTAAATGTAACAAATTAAATATGACAGTTGATAGTTGTGAAAATGGTGATATAATTAGAGGACACCTGCAGCTGTTTTCCAACCAAAACAACAGAAATTAAACATGTATAAAGTATGTGTGTCATATTTTCTCTTGGCATATTTCTTTTATTCTCTTTAGGGCTTTTTTTAGTGCAGGTCTTTTTATTTATTTTTTTTTTAGCTTTTGTCAGGTCATATGACTAACAAGTGTCTCTTTATCCAGTGATACCATTTATTAGATCTAAAAGCAATCATTTTGCAGTGTAAGGATGAAGAACATGAATCTTAAATACCAAGCAAGAGCCAGAAGTTACTAAAGCACATGACATATGCCTGGGCATGTTTTGGCCCTGGGTACTTGGGAATAGTCAAGAATTATGTCAGGATTCTTCCTGTGCTGTTCTCAGCTGCAGATAGCTCACCTATGCGTTTCCTCACCCCAGTGCTGATAGTCTTAGCAAGCATTTCTGTAAACCAAAAAGCAATGTAATGTGATGTATAAGCATTGCAAATATGTAGCATTCCTTCTTGGCATGTGCGAAGTTGACAAGAGAGGATGATGCTACCTTAGCCATCTCATGAAGACTTTGAACACCAGGTTTCTAATGATAAAGGAAGTGAGTGAAGTTCTTGAACAACATGGATCCCCATGTCATGCCACTACTTGGAAAGTGTAAGGCAGATTGACAAGAGTTGACCAAGAATGAAACATTTTTTGATCTGGAGCCAACAAGTCTGGGCATTTCAGTTCATGGACTTTTTCCACCTGTCCTTGCTCCTTTCCAGTCAGTGTACAAGGCAGCATCCTGTCAAAGGAGATAGGATTTGGACTTGCCAAAGCAGGAGTCTGTAGACTGACTCTCTTCAGGGTTACAGCAGTAACAAGGCAGATTTACTTGGGTATGAATAAAAAGAGCCTATATGAAACCTCAAATTTTACTCCAACTTAAAGCCACGTGTCCTTTTTTCCTGGTGTCAGAGTTAATAGGCATAGAAACTACTCTGTTGGACTGTGTGTGAAGCACACTGAAACCAGTACCACCCTTGTTCCCATGTACTCCACCTGAGGAAGGACTTCAGGTTCTCCCAGGGTTGCCTTTGCTAGGCTTTGACATAAAGCAATTTCCCCAGAATGAAAGGAAAAACATATCAGGGCAAGGCAAGCAGTCCTCACCATAAGACTCGGCTCTCACTGAGGCTGCTCAGTGAGTTTTCTCCTATGGCTGAGGCACAGATAGCAAACTTATGTGGGGAAAGTCCCAGTGCACTACAAAACCAGCTGTGGATACTGTAAATCTTCAGCATGCCCTTTGTCAGCTGTCAGAAACACAGACATTCATAAACAAAGGAGAGCAGGAAACCAAAATTCACTTCAAAATAAACTATGTGGACTTTGATTTGGAATGTGCTAACAGGATAGATATGACCCATTTAAATAAACATATCAGCCAATTGTGTCAACTTTACTTTGAGAGCAACAATACCTTTGTTACCGGGGTTCGTATCTGTCTTGATTAGGGCCATGTCAAGCAGCTGTTGAGATCGACTCTGATGACAGATAGGATGTACTGTACATGACAATGGAAGTGTAGTATCATGGAGACAAATTGTGTGATGGCTGAGAAAATTTTCATGACGCTTTCAGATATGGCAGAATTCTTCCCTCTGGATGCAAATATGTACATTTTATTTGTCTTAAAGTTACCGGTTTAGGTATGACTGCTCTTGCAGGTACCTGTTTGTATGTAATAGCTCCCATTCTCCACTGTCTCCCGCTTCAGCCCAAGCAGGGGGCTGTTTCCATCCTACAGGTTCTGGGTAGCACAGTCTGCATGCTCCATTTATTCCTATAGTGGTGTATATGACAATTATGGACGAGAAGTCATTTGCCACCTCCAAGGACAAGGCAATAATGAAATTCCACAGAAAGTGCACCCTGCTTTTCTTGTTATAAATTACGCAAGTACATAGCTGGGCTAGTCTCACCTACTTGCACAGCCTTCAAGATGTGTTCCTCCTTAAGTTTATTCTACAGGTATTTCCTTCTCATCATGTAGATCTCAACTGACTTGATGGTTATTGGTGATGGAGCATGGTAGGCAAGTGATGCAGGAGAGGTACAGCTCACAGGGACATGTTCCAAACCCCTGCAGGCTGCTGTGTCAGCAGCCACTCTGTATGACTCACCTCTTAAGGAGCAAGAAAATCACTGGGTTAAAGGGGTGGGAAATTCTTAATCCCTTAAAACAGCAATTTTCTAGGCCTGCTCCTACTCTCTATGGGCTATTGCATTCGTCACCAGTAGTTTTTTGCAAGACAAATGTGTCAAGAGCTATATTTCCCAGGTAAAAAGCATGAAGTAAAAACAATTACAATGTTTACCAGAAGGAGGGAGTTGTTCAGCCTCCCATTATCTTTTACTTGAACAAGATCTTTCCCATGTGTCATTCAAAGATGATGATACACCTTTATTTTGGTTCCTTTGTAGGATGTTTTGAAAATGCTGAGCTTCTGAGTGGATTAGGGATCCATTATAATTTTTATTTTTATCAGTATATCCAAACACTGTAGATACTCAATTTCCCTAAACCCCCTCTTTGATTAAATAGCACCAGCAACACAGACGACAGCTACAAAGACTAATTGCTTTTTATAGTCTAAGGGAACATGCCTAGGAATGTGGCATTCGGCTGTTGCCTGTACATTTGCAGCAGCAAGGAGAGAGCCAAAGGTACAAGGAGTTTGACTATTCCTATACTGGTTTTCCAGGGGCAAGTTTGTTGGCTTAAACTGTGTGCTAAAAATTTGGCAAATATTTGCCCTGGCCAAAAAAATGCCCCTTCCTATGCCTATGTAATGTTACACTGATTTGAGGGTTTTCTTATTTATAGAGTGCTATGGATCAAAATGCAAGCCTATTTATTAAAAAAAAGAAAAAAAATTATTATACCCGAACATAAGGAAGATGCACTGGCTTAGTTAAATAAGGCACAACTGGTATTATTTAATTAAAATCTAGAGTGCAGCTGTTAGGGGAAAATCTAGCCAGTTTCAGACAGAAAAAATGTGCCCTAATAATGTGTTTCAACATCATTTTGAGGCTAAACTCAAGAATAAGGTAGGTGTGAATGTTCTACATGTGCATGCATATATATGTATACATATACATCTGCGTCTCTGAGAATAGGAGAGAGGGGAAAAAGACAAATGTGTTCAAATACATTTTCTGTATTGAGAAGAACTATAAATAAAACTAGACTTATGTGAGCCAGCAGCTGGGAGGCTCCAAGGATGCACAGTGTGTGCTTAGAAGGTGAGGACAAGGGGAGGTGATGCTGTGACCTGCTTTGTCTGTGCACATGAGCCTGGAGTTTCTGTCTTTTACTACCCAGACATACACGGTGGACATCTCACAGAAGAAAATATCTTTGGTTGCTCAGTGAGGAATCATTTCAACTATGCAATTTTTCATTTTTCTCCAAGAATGATGAAGATGCATTAATTTTCTATAAAGAATTGCATTTTGTATAAAGTTGATTACATTGCTTCTGTATCTAAACTTACTGAGCTAACCTCTTAGTTTTGCTACCTAAAGCAGAGTATTTCAGCTCTTCAGAGAAATAATTGTATATATTAGACTAGCAGAGAAAAATAGAAACTTTTTGAGGATATTTTTGAGGAATGAGGCAGTTATGTAAACCAAGGAAAGAGAAACACGACACTGGGGTAACTTTTGGTGCCATTATTATTATTTATTATAGTAACAATTTATACAGCACTGTAGTTTTGCATTACATCCTTCAAAGGATAATAAAGGCAAGTGGTCAAACCCATGGTATACTCTGCTACACACACCTGTAGCCATACCTTGCAACACATGATATCTGACTGAGGAAGGGCTGGGAAAACTAAGTTAGGCAGCTTTTCTCCTCTTCCCATCCTAGGACTGGCAATACGAGTTTCTGAAGCTCTGTCCTGTCCTGTCCTTACTATATTGCCTTTGCAGGGGCAAGAGATTTTTGGACAAGACCTCATAATCCAAGGAGTCCTCAGGGTAACAGACCTGTTTTTTCTTCTGCTCTTCTCTTGAACAATGCAAAGCTGCCAGAGAGAGGACTGAAGAGCAGGCCTTACAGTAGCTGTCACAGAGACCTTGCAGCCTGCAACAGATGGATATAGAAAAGGAGGAAATAGAGCAAAAGGAGAAGCAGGAAAAGGAGGTTAAGGTCTAATGTAAATAAAGATCATTTTATTCATTAAATTTTCAGTTAGAACAGTACCACCTATTTGTAATGAAAAATGGTTTTGATCATATTTATTTAACAACAATTTTTGTTCCTGTTCATTAAATAATTGACACTTGTGAAATGTTACCTTTGAGTAACATTTGTCCAGAACAGGTATAGGTTTGCTAAGATTTTCTTCTCTCTCTGTTATTTCATGGTCACTGTGTAGCATTTGTTTGGTCATTAAGAGTAAATAGTTCACCTTTTGATAGTTCACCTTTTGTCTACGAATGAAATTCATGTCATGTTCACAGAATCACAGAATCACAGAATTAACTAGGTTGGAAAAGACCTTTGAGATCATTGGGTCCAAGCTATTACCTAACACAATTTGTCAAGAGATAGTGGTGGGTCCTTTGCTTTCTCTATACAGAGAAAGTTCCCGTGTAGGAGCTTTGGGTAGCAATCTCGGGCTTTTTCCTCCCCAAGCTGTTGTGAAAGAATATATGGGATCACTAAGATAGCCAGCTTGCCAAAAGCAGAAATCAAGGAGTGGGGTTTTTTAAATGGCTGTAGTTCGTACAAAACAGCAATGCTCTATGAGGGAACTAGACACCTGAGGAGAGAGGGGAAACTGGAGAATGAGATAGGTGATGTAGTAGGGCCAGGTCAGTGCTAAATGGGATCAGGGCTTGGGAGTCTGCAGGAAGAGGGAGCTAGCAAATGCCAAGTGAGCATAGCAGAATACAGGTGAAGGAAAACTCACCCTCCAAACTCTTTACCGGTTGTGTTGGCTTTCCTGCTCTTATTTGTAACACCTGGAAAAAGAAACATTATCTTCCCTGTTCTATTCTGCCTGACTGTGTGCGCTTGGGTCTTGAACCACAAGGAATCCACATTTTGTCCAGAGCTATTGAACTGCGCAAGATAGGTTGCCACCAGGAGTTCCTTGGGCTCTGGGTAACATCTCTACCATGCCTCCTACTCCTCCCAGGCACAGAGAACTGAGTTGAAGAGCCTGAATGCTGAATATGTTTGCTCTGGGCAATTTAAATTAGACCCTTATATGTTATTTAAAGCATGTTTTTGTATTTTATCCACTGCCTGAATCTCAGATGATGAAACATTTACACAACTCTTAATTCTTTGGGAAGTAAGACATGGGTTTTCCCCAGCGGCACAATGATCGCTTCTGATCCGCCAGCCTCCCACTGTCCACTGTCATTGCAGCTCACAGTCACCGGGTGGCCCGAGGAATAGCTGGCACTCAAGGACCCCCCTCCAGTGCCCATAACTCTGAAACTACATGACATCTTAACCTTTATGAAATTTCTTCAAGACAGCATTTAAAAACACCCAAATCTTTCCTGACCTTTACATTTTAGTAGAGGGGGTTTGTTTTGTTATTTTTTTAAATTGATGTTCCTGTATTTTTTTTCTTTAGCTGTGGCATTTTTAAGCTAGTTCAAGAGGAACTTTGCTTTGCCCTTCCCATACTTGTTGAGCCCAATCATTAATCATAAAGGGAAAGCACTCCAGACTCAAACATAACTTTATAATGTTTTTATGTTTGTGACATTTTATCTCTCTCAGCCAGTGGGAAGTTCTTATCCTTTTAATTTGTAATCTGTAATCAAATCTTTCAGTTTGACTCTAGGTGCTCACTTTCTTTGTGGCCTCTCATCCCCATTCTCACCCCTGTTTCACCAGACTAGGGCTTTGTGATTGCATATCAGGTGTACAGATTGTTCAGAGACTCACCCATGGGGATCAGTAATTGCTGCCCTGAATCATCAGGAAGCTGACCCCTTTTCATATGTGGGGAATCGAGGTATCTTCACAAGAAAAACCCATAGTACAATTTGACAGTAACACACTGCCTAAATCTAGAATTAATCTGTTGAGTACTTCAGCAAAGCTGACAGTGCAAATCTAACATAAAAGGGGAATCAGTCCTGGCATCTTTACACAAAACTGTGAATATTTGCAAAGAAAAACTGTAAGCATTCTAGCTTTTTCTGTGGCACTTGCTCCTTTTAATGCAAGTAGAAGGTGGATATCCTGCAGTGTGCAGCATTCTACTATAAGGCCTGTTTTTTTACAAAGAGAAAACTTTCCACATTTGTGTCTAGTCTTTACCTAATATAATCTCATCAAATCTTTCATGATATCAGAGAATTATAACATTCAAGGTTCAGAATCTAAATACTCTCTAGTGGTGTTATTGGATTTGTTTATATAGTGTGGTTCTGTTGCAAGTGAAGAATAATGACACAGCTTTGTAGGCACAAAGATGAGTTCTGCTGAGCCTGTGTAAGTCTCTGCTCTTTAGCCCAAAAAACTGAAGGTCAGTTCAAAGCTGCTTGTTGAGGGAAACTAATCCTGCAAACAGTACATTCACTGGCCATTATTTCCAAATCCAAACTATCTTATAGTCATGAAATGGAAAGTTTATGGAGAAAACAAGTGCTGCATTTATTACTGTGATGCAACATTCATAAAATATATTTCATTGGGGGGGAGTTTACACAGGGGGTAATGAGATTTTTCCTTTATGCATTATTTATAACTGCTTAATCCAGGTACTGTAGGTTATTTTTTTATCCCTCAGTTTCATGGCTACAAAACACTTCAGTATTTCTAATTTATTTCTGCTTACAATACAGATGTTCTCAATTGTGTCTCTAACTACATTTCAACTGTTACGATCGCTTTTATTTGTTTGTGTCACTGTACACTTGGAGGTTGAATGTGCAGGACACAATAGTCAGGTTCCAAGCAGCCTGTAAAAAAAAAACCTCTGGTGATTTAGTTACCAACAAATTAAACTATGCCTAACAGTAATATCTTTATTATTAGTGGTTTTAATCTTCAGATGATTTCCCTACAGTTTATATTGCTCAGTGCTTGGGCTCTTATATCTTCATATAAAGGTTTCATCCTTTTAAACAGCATTTTTCAAGATGACCATTTGGAAACAACATTTGGAGGAACATTTGGGTTGCATCCTCTAACTAAATTTCCAAGCTGTTGGTAACGGACTAAAGAAAATGTGATCTGCACTGAATACTAAAGAGCTTCAAATGTAAGAGCCTTGAAGGTTATGTGTAAATATTGACATTTTTATTTTATTTAGCATACAAAAATGAACTTGCAATGTTGCTTATCTGGTCATACAGAAGTGACTGCATCTGCATCATCTGAGATGTATTCCTCATACTTCTGACTTTCCCACTGAGGATGTTATTGATATCCCTGATTAGGCAACAGATATCTGGGGACTAAGTGTCCATATAGGAACATGTCAAACAAGAGGCAACAAATGGAAGCAGAGAAAAAAAATTCTTTCATCTTCAAAGGCCACGTTATATGTACAGATATGGGTCCCAATAAAACTATTAAGGTCTTTTCCTGATGTGTGGAATGGTACTTTAGGGTATTCAGCATCCAGCAAAACAAAGTCTTTGGTTCATCCTAGATGAAGCACAGAAAAATAACTGTAACATTACATATACCCCAGCTGTTCTTTGCGCTTAGCCATACTGCCCTTTCCCCTCGAGTGTGAGTCTGTTGTCATTTCTGTTTAGGCAGAGTTTTCTGTGGAAACATCAGGGTCTGCATATTTATATGCTCTTTTCTTAAAACACTGAAAAAGACTCTGATGTGCAGATAGCAAAGCTTGCAGTTCTTCAGGGCTTTGTTAATACTAAATGCATTTATATGTTAAGTACTAAGATGGTCACTGCACAATTTGTAATTCCAAGGCATGAAACATGAGGGTCCCACAACATTCCACTTAAAATGTAATCAGAAAGCCATGAGATCCTAGCTGTTCACACTACAGATCTGGGTAACTGCTTCATAAATGGCACTACAGACCCCAGAAATCCACAGTAGTGATTTGAGAACACATTGGTTCTCTCCCTGGACAGCCTAACTTGAACACCAAGACTATCAGGAAATTTTCTAAAGTATCTGCTTCACCTTTTTAATACTCCTAGTTCCTGCATAAAACCCTGGCATGCTGTTTGCATCAGCTGGCTGCCTCTTGTGCTCCTCTGGGGTATCTTGAAGATTATTATTTTTTTTTATTTCCATATGTGAGAGAAGGATTTAATGAATTGCAGAATCATAAGTTTCATTAAGGGAGAGGGAGGAAGAACAGTTAACTTCTTTGTGCTACATAGAGTCTGTGTAATTTACATAAATATTGCCTGTCTCTTTAGCAGATAATTAAGAAGTGACCAGCACAGCTTTTGTTTGGTCATCCTCCTTGTTCTTGTATAAACTTAATTTAATATAGTCTTACTTATTTGCCAAAAATTTTCAGACTCTCACAGTCCCGTTTTTATTGGATATAGCAGTGAGGGTTATGAAGAGGTGCAGTGCTCTGTCTACAGAACTACTTTGCCCAAATCAGAGAATATGTCCCTGATTCACTTTTCTTGAAGAAAACCAGGCATTGATGTATTCAGGCCATCATGCATTTGGCAGTTCATGCAAAGTATGGAGAATGCACGTAATTTGTCCTTTGAAATTTATTTTTCTCTGTCCTGCAACAGAGTAAGCAGCCTCATCCTGTATTAGTCAAAGCTTCTGAGAAGGCTCCCTCTGTGCTTCCATAGTAGTCCCGCAGTGGCAGTTGATCACTATGGAAATAAAAGAAAAGAAACATATGGAAATTATGAAATCTCCTTCTGGAAGGGATGAGCTTGTTTCTCTCACCTGCACACCATGATCAAGGGCAATCCTGTGGTGGCTGGTGAATACATGCGTCTATATCCAGTTTATGGGTTTTCGCTGGGCTCATGGAAAGGCTGCATTGCAGAACTGACAGGGACATGTCCCATTCCAACTGGATGAAGGACAGTGGTAGAGTATTTACCTTGATGGTTATCTAGCCCAATGGGCTGAGAAAATTAATTCTTCTTACTGCTTCATTTGGGAGAAGTGTGGAGAAAGTAGACAGTGGAAATTTCTGCAAGGAATAAGGAAAGGCTTTAAAAGGAGCAATAAGGACTCAAGCTTTTGAAAGAATCAGCAGCTTTGGACACAAGATCAGATCAGGACAGAATGCTTTATAGCTGAAAGGTTCCACCTTATGGTGGGACTAAGGTCAAAGGAAGCTGATGGGATTGGGAGGAGAATCAACAATTAAAAAGAGAGTCCTGAATTGCAGGCAAAAAAATGGACATCTTAAAGAACCTGATGTTACCCAAAACATCATACATTGCTGTGAATTTGGAAAATGAGTGTAGAATTTATTGTGTTTGCATTGACCTGTGTGTCTCTGTACTATCTAAGTGTAATTTTGTTTGGGGACTGAGTGCATCCAAGCTGCATACTATCATATTGCAGAAGAGATAACAAGCAAAGATCCTCCACCCAATAAATATGCCAGAACAGCCTGGAGCAGAAATGGTGCTCCTGCCTACCTATATTTAATGGAAGCTTAAAATGCCACTTGATTTACTGTGATCTCTTTTTGAGACTTGCATTTCAAGCAATACAAGCAAAAAGAATAATCAGAAGTCTAAAAGAAAAAAAAAATTGATATATGAGAAAAGATTGAATGATCTGGGGTTGTCTAACCTTAAAAAGAGTCTTAAAGAAGATAATGTGGCTTTTCAACTACATGAGAAACACTGCTATGAAGAAAAGGAGAATAATTCTTTCATATGTTTCTGTGGAAAATTGGTATCAATATGCTAAAATTATGGTAGGAAAGATGTCAGTTAATTCTTAGTAAACACTTGTATGCCATTAGGGATCTCGTGGCTTACTGCAGCAGATCGGGAAGGAATAGGGTTTTTGTCACTGGACATCTTTATGAATAGGCTAGACAATACCTGAAAGTAATGACAAAGACATAACAAGGCCTGCATTGACCTTGTGCACACAGTCAACACAGACTGGTCAACTGAAACCCAGGGAGAGACTAGTGATTAAAGTCTAGGAAGAAACAAATGAATTTGAATCACTTTTGCAGCTGGGACTTCATGATGAGGTAGGAGGCAATAAATTTCTTGTGCGTTTTGAAAATGGGAATCTCCCTCAACTTTGAAAGCAGATTTTTGTCAACTCAAAACACTTTTCCCTTGCCAAACCTATATGATACCTTCATCTTATCTAGAGAATGCCTCATCCAACTGGCTTTCATCCATGTCTTATCTCTGCCAGACACAAGGAAGCTGTAACATGTGGTTTCAATGAAAAGGAGACACAGAGCTTGGTGTCATCAGGATATTGATGACATTGTAGCCTAAGCCATTTCACAATATCCTCTAGTGATTTCATATGGGTTTTGAATAAGAAAGGTAACAGCAGTGAACCCTATGGTACTAAGGTGCAAGTTCTGGGAGAGAAAAAAACATTTATCCATGATTCTGGGATCTTCTTGACAGAAATTGTCAGAACACTTCAAAGACTTTCTTCTCTCCTGTCAGCCATTTTGCCACAGCAGCAATGTGAAACAGCAAAAGGAAGCAGACATCATGTCTGGACTTTGGTCTGACTCAGATGCAGTGGCAAAGCACAGGAAGAATTAGCAATATTAAGTTAAAATAATGTATTACAGTACACATGCGTATGTGTGTGAGTCTGTATGAAGTCATGTAAACCATACCATGAGAGAAATTTCCCACCTTTCCTGTAAAATTGCTGACAACACCAATCCAAACCTAGAATCTGACTATTAATCGGAAGAATAAATTTACATGTAGCTTAGGCATTTTAGTCCCAAGATCTATGAAGTGAGAATGTGCAGCAGAGCTGATCATCTGCAGAGGTCTCTCAATGAGACCTGCCCTAATAGGGTAATCGCTTAGTTAGTTTAATCAACCAGTCAAAATAACAGGTGAAGTGATGTGACCCTTGTGTGAAAAAGGGAAGGTAAAACCCACTGATAAAGTAGCCAAATGGGGGAAGAAGATATAAGACCTCACTTCAGTATCATCAATTACTCTGTAGGCAGATGTCTTTCCCCACGTCCATCTAGAGTTCCAACCTGCACTGTGCCAAACAAGATTTAGCTTAAATGCCCAGCCATTTTGTTTGGAGGGTATTGTTGGTATACATCTTTGGTTGGTATACAGGTTTGCTAATAGCAATTTATATGTTATCCAGTCTTGAAAGGTCTTTGATTCTGATTTAAAAACATATTATTGTATTGTTGATGTGTTACATTCTCTCTCTTTTCTGTCATTAATGATGACAAAACTGCACTTGCCTCAGCTCTAATAATAAAAATAAAATAAATACTCCAGAATCTGATTAGCTCACCTTCCTCAACCATTTCAACACAACCACAGGGAAGGTGTCCTGGAGGCCCCAGATGCACCACTTTTCAAAACAAAACCTTATTAGTAAGGCCATCTGACCTTTGTCCCTTCCCTGCTGTGATATTTTATGGACAAGACATAAACTATTCCAGTGAAACGTTCAGGCCTGAAAAATGGTGCATTTTGCACCAAAAACATAGAGGCTGACAGGTGCCTAAGCAGAGAAGGAGATGGATTAGTGAGGTGTTGAAGCTGGGTGACCACTACCATCCCACCAATATTGCAAAGAGAAAGAGGGTTCTAAATACAGGAATTGATGTAAGGTAGATGTGAAGCAAAGAAGTGAAATCTATCTTGTTTTCTCATAACAGATGCCAGCTGAGCTGGAGTGATGCTGTGCAATGAAAACATGCAGCTTGTGATAAGCTGACAGGAGCTGGACTGAGCATAAATAGCTTAGAAACATCAGTGAGTAACGGCAAAGTTTTTGCTTTTGTGTTTTAAAAAGACGTTTTGCTGTGCTTTGCTTTTCAGAATAGAACACATTGTGTTAATACCAACAACTATATTTATAACACCTTACACTTCCCATGTGTCAATTTTATGTCCTTATATATGCATGTTCTCTTTTTTTTTTTTTTTTTTGGAGCTATGGACCCATTAGAATTATCATTAGAACTTTGTGACTGAGGAGATTAGGCTTTCTCAGCATGACTGTTTCCTGAAGACGTCCTGGCTGCAGTGGTGTGACTCTGACATTTGCACAGACAGGCAGATGGTGCCTGGGACATATCTGGTCGCAGTGCAGACCTGGAGATCCTGATTGAGGAAACTGAGCCACTCTGTTTTGGCCTGATTTATAGGAAATCTGCTTCTCAGCAAATGTATTCTGTATTATCCTTTCTGCTAGATGTAATGGAAAAAGTGGTGAGCCATAGCAAAACAAGGCCACAGCTAAAACATATGTTTGGCCAAAGGTCGCAATGATTTATATCACATATCTGTGTGTGTTTGTTTCATACAACTAGAACCATTTAAACTCCTTGGGAAATGCTGGAGAGAGCAAACATCCACAAGTCTGATTGACTATGGGAGGTTATAAGATAGATCACAACTGATAAACTGTGCTTGAAATACTTGTAGGTGGAGAACAAAAGCTGAAATGTTGTAACTGGCAAATGGTCTTCTAGAGATGGAATCTGAATTTTGATTTCTCATTATGTGGAATAGTTCCCTCACTCTCAAGAGAAAGATTTTGTATTGAGAAAGCCAGTGGATGTTGTTGGGTTAACTGAGAAACATAATTCTTCAGATAGAAGGAGAGGGACAGTAGGCATTGCATGCTTTGGAGTACTCAGGACTACAAACCAATTCAGTAAAATCCAGTTGTTTCCAATTCTGAGAATGAATCACATAATTTTCTACAGATAACTGGCTAATGTCCACTAACTGTTGAGAAGAACTTTCTGTTCTACTTTGTGATTGACAGCTAAGTAATTTGAATGGTTTTGCGCTGGTGGAGTTGTCATGGTCTGGCCTGCTGTGTCTAGGTGCCAGGAGTCTTGCCATACTCTTTTCAGTTCTGCTACTGACATCCTGCTATGGACTTTTGTGTTTAACTTCCGTTATTTCACTTGAGCCTATTTGGGAAAAAGTAATATAGTAAAACTGTTTTAGAAGTGGCTTTTCATGGAAACAGCTAATGGAATCTATGCAGTAAAATGGTACTACAAAAGTCCTCTGATAAGTCATACAGACTAGAAAATGGCTGATTTAGGATATAGGTGGTTAAGTTGGCAAATTTTATCATGTGTTTGAAACTGGTTGACATATATACAACTTTTGGGGTTGGTTTGTTTGTTTGCTTTACAGTCCAGAGCATTACAGAAGCCTTCAGCAAATACAGCTCTCTGTTTTAAGCACCAAAATCATAACAGGTTTTTACACTCTTGCTCTGCACTCAGGTAGTCCTAGAAGAGCTCCATGGACTTCAAGAGTCAAGGAATACTGCAGTAACATAGAATTAGAATTCCTTTTCCTTAGCAAAAAGTTTGGGTAATATAACAACACCAATAGACCAAGGCCAGCTGTGGCATAAACAGTGATTTTACTTTCAAGCCAAATTCTTAAATGGTGTCAATGAATCTGCTGTGTTCTAACAAACCTTTTTTTATCTTCTTTGTGTCAATAGCTTAGACAGAGGGGTTGGAGTGGCAGCAATAAAAAAATCTAAATATATGAATGAGATGAAATATATGAATAATATATGAATAAATGAAATATATATAAATATATATATATTATATATATGAATATTTTATAGCGGCAAAACTATTTGACTTTTCCTTGATAACTGCTGAACATGGATGAAGACTGACTACACTTACATCAAGATCCATATATAAAAGAGCATTTGAATCAATCATCACGTTGGCTATAGATTTCAGAAGTTGTAGATCTCCATCTAGGGCAGACGTAAATTTCTTCAAGGTATAAAGGTAGCTGAAGCAGGTGGGTTCAATGAGTTGGGTGTAGTAGCTGGGAGCAGAGCACTGATATAAACTGACATGCTGATTCTTGTGATTAGACAGCAAAGCTCTCTCAGTGTTGTTCTGTGCTGTAGATGCTGTAGAGACACAACTTGTAATCAAGGAATGAATGTCTAAGGCTTCAAACACACACTTCTGTAATAAAATATCTAACAGGTGTGATTGCTGTGCCTGCAACCAGGCTTTCTTGTTCTGTGACTTTCTGGGACCAGCAAGTACCTCTACGATGCCTGGGGAGAAAATTCTCAGCTGCTGCAGCATCACCACTGCAGGCTGGTGGTGTTCAGGACTGTGGAGGAGACTTGGCTTGTTCCCATTCAGGAGGCAATGTCTAGGAACTGTCCTAAGCCTCAAGTTGTCACATATCACTGCACTGGTAGGTGCTAAGAGGTAAAGTAAGCAACAGAGGGCATCTGGAAAGAGGGAGAAACTTGGTTTGGCAGATGCTGGAGCACAACAGTTTATCTTGGATGTATTTGTTTGCGAAATAACCATGCTTTAACTGCAGTGGAGTATCTTCAGCTTCAGTAATATTTTGTTGTTGTTATTGAAGATGAACAGTGGACAGCAGTTGTAGGAGCATAGTGATGCTCCTAGCTAAGATTCAATGTTCATTAACCATTCAGACACTGTGATTTTAGAAGGGCTAGTTTTGCAGGTTTTCCTAATTTTTCCTAATTCTTCTAGCTCTCAAACACACCCATTTTAACTGCCAAGAAGTTAAACTATAGAAAGGTCATGTTATCTGGTTTGAGCATAGTTTACCTCCATCGCACTAGTGTGAAATCAAAGAAAATGTAAGTAAAACTCTGCAAATTTGAGGCCCAATCCTGCAGTCTATTCTGTTCACCCAAAGCTCACATAAATGGGTGAGTCCTTAGGTTTTGCTTAGCTAACAACTACCACCCTGTATTAATAGAAAGGAAATGTATGCTAGGATTTAGAGCAGCTGGTTTATTAAATCCAGCCGACCAACTGTAACCTTGCTATCAGGCAGGAACGATTCTTCTGAAATGACTGAAGCTATACCAGTCTTACATTTCAAGACTGAGATCAGAACCAGATCTGGTCTGCTGAAAAATAAAGCAGTTCTGCTGGTAATGAGGTATCACTTACCCAAATCATAAATTTCTCTGTGTCCAAGCTAAATTTGTACACTATAAATATGTTCCATGGACACCATGGGGTGCTCTTCTAAATAAGCTCCTCAGTGTTTACTAATAAGTCTCTTTTTCCTTCTTCATGCAGCTTGTCCTCTAAGGGTGATAGATGTTTCTGCACTAGCATTTTGATCCAATCCTATTAAAACCACTTTAAGTTCCAGGAAGACTTTTGATCTTTTTTGTCTTCTTTTGATTTTCCCTTTGTCTTACCTTTAAATCCAAATATTTGAGGTCCGATTTATGGAAGGGGGGATGGTTAAGCTTACACAAGTGTCGTGGTTTTACCACAAATTTAGCAATTTTGGACAAGAGATTTCCAAGAGAAGCCACAGACACACCCCAAGATGAAGAAAACACACAAATATCACAGTTTATTCTACACACACAGAAAAAACTAACAATAAAGTGCAAAAAACAGACCAATTAAGCTTTCACAGTGCCCGTGTTGGGGTGAGGACACTTCAGGGTAGTGCTGGTCTCTTTCTGGGCTCCCGGAGAGACGCCGGGGTAATTAGAGGGAGCACGTGGCCGATCTGAGGACCCCCCCCAGCAACATGAGCTTCCGCCCGGCTTTGACTGAAGGAAAAACACTCATAACAGTTAGAAACCGCGAGCCCCCTCCCCCCTCCCTCTAGGCCCCCGGGGAAGGGATTTCAGTGCTGGGAGAAGAGATGTGGTCTTTGGAACCCGGGGAATAGCTGCAGATAATCACCAGACCACCTGCCTCCCGGGGAAAGGAAAGAAAGAAAAAAAAAAAACACAAAGGGAAAAAAAAAAGAAGAAACAACCCCCCTCCCGAGGAGGAAATCCGCCTCCCAGGAATTCACGAGGAAGAATGCGATTCCGAAAAAGAGAAAAGTCCACCCCCTGCAAAAGAGAAAGAAAACTAATCACGAAAAAACATGATCAAAAAAGAAAACGGCTCCTCCCCCCAGGCAATACCCACCAGACTGCCGCAGTGGAATTGCTGACCTGACCTCCACATGGGTGCTAGTCCCGGTGACAATGATGTTACCACAGCTACGTCCAAAGCCGAAGAGAGAGAAATGGCGGCCATCCCCCACTTTTATGGGAAGGTCCCGCTCTGCGCCTGCGCAGATGGGTCCCCAGGGGCTGGCCCTCTTCTCATTGGTTGACCCCCCTGGGGGCCCGCCTCGTGTACGCCGTGGCTCACGGGAAACGCCACGGCCGTCCGGAAATGCCACGTGCACCAGGAGGGCACTTCCATTAATGGCAGCTGCCGCCAGCGCCTCGTGCTCCTGGGCCGGCCACCACTGCTGCCGCCATGGCTGTCGCCACCGCCGCCACCACAGCTATCGCCGCCGCCGCTGCCGCCGTGGCTGTCACCATGCCACCGCTTCCCCTGCCGCCAGGGAAAAAAAACGGCCCCTGCCGCAGGGCTGCTGTGGCCGCACCGCGCCGCGCTGTGCCACTGCCGGTGCTGTGCCACTGCCACTGGGAAGGGGGCTACTGAAACCCACGCGGGTGCAGGGCCGAGCAGCCCGGGAGCAGGAGGGGCCGCCGGCACAGGGCGAAGCCGCTGCGCTGTGGTTCGCCCTGGACCAGCTCGCGCTGCTGAGGCTGGAGGGCGCGGAGGAGCTGGCGGTGGGCGCTGGCGCTGGGCGGCCCCCCGTCCGCGCAGGCGGGGGAAAGGGTCGTGTGTACCCCCCGGCCGCCGGCCCCACGTGGCAGGAACAAAGACTGTTTTTACTTTCGGTTTTACCCTACGACAACAAGGCTTTCCCAGACTGGGGTATGAACATGCTGGAAGGGAGAGGTGAAAATGCAAATGATTAATTCTGCTTCCAACACAAGTACCATTTTGTATGAGGGAAGGAAGAGCATGAATAAAGGAGTTCACCGGGAGGAGAGAGGCACAGAGCACCATCATTTGCAACATACTGGTCTACAAAACTTTAAAAGGTAAATGCACTTATTCTTAGGCTGTAAATTAAGGTGTAACTTTTGGCATGAGCTAGCTCCTAGTTATACCTGACTTCATGATGTTTACAACATTCTCCTTAAAGCTATCAGTTTAGAGGTGAGAGGCAAGGGAATGATGACATCTCCATTGTGGTGCTGCCTAAAAAATCTCTATGCCTCCCTATATGAAATTGCTGTGCACTTCTTGCTTACCAAAGGATTTAATATAAGGGCGCTCAACATTCTAGTGTTAAATATCAAGGGACCAATACCTGAAAGGTCTAACACTGAAGCATCAGGCTACACAATTTCCTATTTACTATAGATGGTATATTTAGTAACTAATCGTCCAACCTAATAATCTGAAATAGTATTTGACAAAAAGGTCAAGTGTTTAATACTAGGGCTAGGAGAGTCATAAAAATCTATAAGGGGAATGCTCTGTGGAACAGCCAGCCGGCTGCAGCTCCCAGCTCTGTCATTGTATCTCTCAGTTCCTCCTTTCATTCTATAAAAATGTCACAGTCTCTTAAGCTCAAATGATTCCATACGTTTCCTGCTTCTGGAGGATGTAACTCTACGGAAAGCTCCCAGTTGCCAGACCAAACAACCCTGTTGCTGGAAGTTTCCTCCCTTTAAATCTTCTAGAGCTTTTCAAAAAGGGTCATAGTTTATAGAGTAAACAAAAGTTCCCTGGATGTTGTGAAAGACTCTGTATTTTATGGAAATCTCATTAGAGTGCAGTAGAAGAGACTTTTTAAATTAAATAATTGCTTTACAAAACTTAGCAGACTTTATATTCCAGATTTGTTAGCCAAATGGATCTCAGCCAGAGAGGTGAGAGGGAGTGAAACAAACAGAGCTGGTGTAAATGTACCCAACTTTCACATTCTTTTTGAATTTGACTAATACATGCCGGGGCTAGAAGTAGCCACCATGTGCTGCTCATCTGTAGGCCAATCTGGGCAGCTTCAGCCACGTTTCAGAACCTCATTTTCTCTGTAAAACATAAAAACAAAACACAGAAACAGCAACTGAGACTAAATGCTCTACCCAGATCCAGACTGCCGGACATGCAATACTGTCCTCTCTTAGCTCCTGTCTCTCCAATTCTTTTCCCATACTCTGTTTTTCATGACTCCCTTTATGAATGTTGGTAGCTTATTTTTTTTTATTATCTTATTTGCCTGCAGGGACTTCAGTTATTTTACTTCTCTCCGTGGGATCCCACTTCAATTGTAGCTGTTTGAATTAACATGCCTTTTTGCTTCATCTTCTGGCTGAGGAAACTACAAGAAGTGCAGTCATGGCCAGCAGAACAAAAAGGTGATGTAACTCATTTCTGTGGCATTTTCTGTAAACCCACATGGTTTAATAGCAAATTTCTTTTTGGCTAGCTTTGGTT
>VYZS01035068.1:3277-16554 GCA_013400695.1 Neodrepanis coruscans
TAAATGGAACTCAACTCAAATTTTAGGCGGATTCAAATCCCAGAATTTACAAATATGAGTACTTACTTCGGTCTCATCCATTCATCCTAGTTGTGCCACAAACTTGTGATGGCATATTTATATCCTTCATATTTGTCACTCCCCCTGATGCCCAAGGTGCAGTCAGAGACAACTAACTCTTTAAAGAGTATCTGCACTACCTGTCAGAAACCCTGCTCTTGGTGATAAGTTTATCTGGTGATCCACTGGAGGCAGACCAGATCGGAAGTTCTGGCAACCCAGGGCTTATGACTTCATCAGTGGAAGCCAGATATTAACAGGTGCTATTATTAACATTTTGGCCCTGGCCTAATAGACTATTTTTTTTTTTTTGTGGTTTCTTTTATTTTTCATCCTTCATCTTCAACATTATATATTTGGCCAGTACAAAGTATGGGATCATTTGGGAAGGAATAAATGCCAGGGTTCTGTTCCATATTAGGTCAACTGCCAAATGCTATACAGGCTGGAGAGAAATAAAATAAAGCAATTAGTGTTTCAGAGCCTCGGAGGTCTACGGACAAGGAAAGCACATTTGAAAGAAAGTTTCTTGTAGGGAATGATCATTGCCAGGGAAGAAGAGAGGCTGAGACTGTGTGTTAGATAAGGTACACAAATATATTTGTTCACTGTCACATTGGGTGCCCCACAGTAGCACAACTGGTGCTTGAGAAAGTTGTGGTCTTCTAGTAGGTAGGTCCCGTGCTGTCCTGACTAGGTATGTAAGGATACTCCAGGTGCAGGGATTGATCATCCACTGCCTTTCCAGACAAGCTTTATTTTTAAAGTTTTTCACATACTCTTATACTAAGTTAGGTTTGTTTGGTGGCAGATACTTTCTCCCACTGGCAAAGTACAATTTTTCACAATGGATGTGGCCCATGGTACATTTCGAATCATTCTTTGGTAGTCAAGTGATCAACTACTTGCTTGGGACATCCCAGGCTCATTTGACTTCTGCAGGACTCTAGCTTTAGCAGCTGGTCCAAGACATGCACAATTTAGTTCCACCACCAGATGGGTAGAGTTCTTCAGGGATGTTGGGAGGCTGGGGCTAGGTTCACATCTTCCTCCCAACACCATGCTTGATCTGTGAAAGGACTTCTCCGTTGTGCCTTTCCCTTCCCTCCTCCCACAATAGTATCTTCTCTTCTGTGTCCAAACAGGAGATTCAATAGTAATACTGGACCACAAGTGGAAAGGCAAGTGAATCCTCCTCTTGAAGCCAAACAATCTCACCATGAATGCTGAAGCCATGAAGCAGAGGAAAATAAATGCAGCTGTGATAAATCCTTTTTCCAATGCATTGCAACTTCTGGTGAAGCCAGAATACAGAATATGACATCAGAGATGGAAAACCGGTGGAAGATATGAAATGTTTGCCTCTTACATGATAACTCTGAAACTGCTATGAATAAGAAAATTATGTTCATCTATTTACATAGATTTCTCATCTCTTGCACAATGTACATGAGGATGTATCCATGGTTAAAACTCGTCACTGGTAAATGCACTCCCTCATGAGCTTGGCACCACTCTGTAAAAGACTGATGAATGAAAGCCAGTTCTTGTTTGGATTACCCTTCATCAAGTCTGGAAAAAATTAAGAGGAGAGGTAATTTTAATAGTGCTGTGACTTCCAAGCTAGATAGATAACAAATTGGGCTAACAAGGAGTGTAATTAGAAATGTCTGCTCAGAAAGTTCACCATGAAGCCAAGTTTTTCTAACCAGAAACTTTCTGTAATATTAATATGCCTAATATCTCCCCTCCATTTTAAAAGGAAAACTGAAGGCAACACTTTCTTCCTTTTTCTTCATTTCAGTTAATCTTGCAGCAAAAGTAACCTAATTATACTGAGTGTATGATTGCTTTGACAGAAAGCATGTTAATTTAAAGCACTGTTTAACATAAAGCTGCCTGCCATATAATTACATTCCATTCACATGTTTACTAATCTTCCAAAATATAGTTGATTTCTGTTATTAGCCTCAACATTTTGTTAACATCTAAGACACTGGAGATCTGCTTTGCAAACTCCAATAAACAGGCAAAACCGATAGTAACGTAAGTGTTCCTTAATGGTCAATGTGAAAAAGAAAAATCTCTGTTATTATTTTTGCATTTAAAGAAGATTTGAAACTAGTTGCTGTACTTAAATGTCTAACTCCATCCTCATTGCCAAAACCCCTTGCTTACAGCTACTGTGCATGCAGTTCACATGCAGGGTGTTATTTTCCCCTTTCCAAGGCTGCTGGAGCTTAGTAAACACGAAACACATTGTAAACTGCCTGTGAGCAATAAAAAGATAATGTGTATACATAAGATTGTTCTTCTCATATGCTTAGCACCTGATAAAAATTCTAATCTGGGAAGTTAACATACTAGGCCTAGACTGTAAACTAAGTTAACTCAATGAAAGACATGCATGCATTCAGTAATTCCCAGTTGATGTAGATAACTCGCTGTAGCTAATTTTGCAAGGGAACGTAAACAGTTACACAACTCCCACACAAACACACTCCTCCCTCCTTTTCTGTTGAAGCTAAAGGAGAACATGGAAAGAATTCAGCTGAAAGATGCTGGTTAGAGGAAATATATTGGAGAGAGAAAATAAAAAACATGAAGGGAATTAGGGAAGAAGAGAAAGTTAAGGAGACTCCCTGTACAGGTTTGTTGGGTATTTTTATCTCTTTCCTCCTTTTTTTCCCCCCAAAATTCTTTTATTTTATACTGATAGTCCAGTACAAACACTTCAAATGTCAGAAACTCAAAACGAAGACTGGGCCCCAGCACAGAGGGATAAGTCTTTCCACTTCCAACCAGAGGAGCTGAATGGAAGATCTCGCCTTCAGCTCCTGCTCACACCAGGAGTACCTTTGGGATCTGATGTGGAAAGCGTGCTGCTGGATCTCAGGGCTCTAAGGAGAATTGTGGGGGAGGTTTTTCCTTTCTTGAAAAAGGGCTCAGAAGAGGCACTGCTCTTTGCTACATCTTGTATGGAGGGAAGCTGGATTCCAGTCATGCACTTTGTGAAAGCAATCAGGAATGCCTGTCCTCAGAATACAACTGCTGGGACCTTGGATTTGCTTTGCTCCTTTCCCTGATGCCTGTGAAGACCCGAGAGAAGGAAACCATGTGTCATTGCTCAGAAAATGGCATTTTCCCTGTGATTTCCAAAAGGCTTTACTGAGGTGCTCTGAGTAAGGATCAGCCCTTTACAACATTTACACTAGACTTCTCTTTCCAGTCCATTACTTTCTATCATTTTATTTTGAGCAAGTATGCAAAGTCAGTTAGAACTGTTTATTTATAGCCATAGATTTTCATGGCTGTATAAATTAGATGTTATTACTGAATGAGACGTCCGCCCACTCACCCAGAGCAGCTGTACAGCAATCCTTTCATGCTGCTCAACGGTACACAGTCTCAATGGGGAGGAAAAAGACGTTCTCCCAGTCAGATGAAGGGACCACTGCTTAAACCCTCAGGCGAAAAAAACAGCAATTAATTTTTTCCACACTGCAATCTGCAGTGTGACAACCACAATTACCTAATGCTGTTTAGACCCGCCACTTGCATTTGGCAGAGAGAGAAAATGAAGGATCAGATTCAGCAGCGGAAAAAAAAAACAAAACACCCAAACTAGAACATACCCCTGGACTTTCATTTTATGAGATTAAGGGATTTTGTTTTGGAGGGAGTGAGAGGGCCAGGGACAGTCAGGAGAAGTAAAAGCAAAACTGGTTGTTATTTGAGAGAGAGTAACATCAGAAAACAGGGACCCATCTCCCATACACACACACACAGATGTTTCCAGCAGATCCAGCTGGAAAGCAATATCCACCACCATTAGGAGCTTTAATCTTAACTCACACTTTTGTAAGAGTTTACTCCCACAAAAAGCATAGGCAAGTGCTAATTTATTCCCTCCCCCATTTCCCACACAAATTTATTGGTTTGGGTCTCTGCCAGAGCTTCAGGGTCACAATCTGACCTCAACAACATAATTTAGGATTGTTCCAAGCCTTCAGTGGAACTAGCGAAGATTTACTTTGATGGATATGGAGCCAGGATCTGGCATGCAGAAAATATGCATTTACATTCTACCAAAGTGTCTAAAATAGTTGCCCAGGGACACTGAAATTCAATTGAGACCTTGTATCCACTTGGTAGAGCACATAATTAAATATTTTGTGCCACAAAATTAACCAGAGTCTCAGGAGTATGGGCAAGAGAAGGCTTAGATTCAACCATGAGAGCCAAAGTAAGACTCACTTCCCAGGAAAGTTATTCAGTAAATATTGGAAAAAATCATTCCATTCATTTAGGAGTTCATAATATTTTTGTTAGTATTTAATCTTACTGATTATCTGTAACAACCTCTTACCTCTGAGGAAGAGGTTATTGGCTGGGTGCATTCATATGAATAACACTAATATTAAAATCTGCTCTTGAACTAAAGCCCTTGCTTACAGTTAAGGACTATTTGCCCTTGAATTAACCGGTTGGAAAAAAAAAAATCAGGTAAAAACCAAATACAATGACAATAAGCCAGATCTCGTAACAAATGGTCAAAAGCTCCAAAGAAAATTTTTGCCTTTTCTAAAGTCTCCAGAAGCCCTACCCTGCAAGGAGTTCAGTGTTTCTGAAAAGCAAACCAAATACTTACTGCATTTGATGTCAATATACTTCAGTCTAATCTCCACTGGCGCCTAAAAACAAGGGTTTGAGCAAAACCTATAGGATATGGCCCAATAATAGTTCTAAACTATAAAATTTAATCATAATACTTGGTGTATATATATATACCTTCTATCAACTGTTCTCAAAACACTCAAGCAAACCTTCAAGTTCCTTTAATCTTCAGAGGGTAATTTCCCTCACTGCCTGGACAACAACACATATATAAGAGAATAACACTTTTTTCTACACCCAAGACAAACAGAATTACATCCTCCAAGTACGAAGAACAATATGGTTTCACTGTTGGGATGGACTACATTCCTCAAGAAGAGGAGATGGAAACCAATATACACCAACACAAATATGCCTCCATTTTGATGTTAATTCAAGTTTGTGGTGTGGAACCATGTAGTCATGATGCCATCACCCTCTGGCAGGTGAAAGACGGATCCATCACTTAGTCTGATATAAGTTCATGTATTACAATACACCATCACCTCTGCTTGTATTTGGAAACACCAGGTTTTCCTTCTGCTGCTGCTTTTTCACATCAGAATCAAAAGCTCTGGTAGCAGCACCCCCTGGATCTAGCAAAGTATGCAAGCACACAGCATGTGCACACAGGGAAAGGGAACATCTGTGAGGGTTGCAGGCCCCCAGTTTACAAACTCTGTGCTGCAGAGGTGGCTGTCCTCAGTCTTGGAGGTGACCACTGCCATGGCAGAGGCCACTGACCAGGCAACATATCATCCTGCTTTGCTGGTGGAGCTCTCACACAGAGGCTTACAAGGGGCTGTTGTTGTTCAGGCCCATGCATCACCTTTCCTTGCCCTGGCCAGCTGTCGGAACTCCCCATAAAATCGGAGCAGTTCAAGTGCTGACTCAGCTCATGCAGGCTGTGGTTATATGACAGCCGTGTGAGCCTATGGTACATCCACAGCAGGACTCAGTGTGCCCAGGCACCAGTGCCCAAGTGGGAAATGAGGGCATGTATATAAGAAGAGGAGCTTATTATGGTCAAGCACTTCTGTCAGGCTTTTCTAGATATGGACAGAGGGAAGGACAATTCTGAAAGTGTGCCGCAAAAATGGAAGAACCACACTTTGAATCATAAAATCATTAAGGTTGGCAAAGACCTCTAAGATCACCAAATTCAAACATTAACCCAGCACAGCCAAATCTACCACTAAACCATGCCTCCAAGTGCTACATCTACATGTCTTTTGAATACTTCCAGGGACAGTGATTCCACCACTTCTATAGTTCCATTTCCAGTACCTGACAACCCTTTAATCTTTCAGTGAAGAACTGTTTCGTAATATCCAATCTAAACTTCTCCTGGCATTGGTTAGGCTGCACCTTGATTTCTGTGTCCGGTTCTGAGCCCCTCAATTTAAGAAAAATGTTGAGATGCTTGAATGTGTCCAGAGAAGGGCAACAGGGCTGGTAAGAGGTCTGGAGCACAAGCCCTATGAAGAATGGCTGAGGAAGCTGGGGGTATTTAGCCTGGAGAAAAGAAGGGTCATGGGAGACCTTATCGCTCTCTACAGCCACCTGAAAGGAGGTTGTAGCCAGGTGGGGGTCAGTCTCTTCTCCCAGACAACCAGTGACAGAAAGAGAGGACACGGTCTCAAACTGCACCATGGGAAGTTTAGGATTGATGTCAGGAAAAAATTCTTCACAGGAAGAGTCATTGGCCATTGGAATTGGCTGCCCAGGGAGGTGGTGGAGTCACTGTCTCTGGAAGCGTTTAAAAGAAGATTGGATGTGGCACTTAATGCCATAATTTAGTGGTTGAGATGGTGTTAGGTAATAGGTTGGACTTGATGATCTCAAAGGTCTTTTCCAACCTAGTTAATTCTGTGGTTCTATCTTTTCTCTGTGGTGACCAGTGACAGGACCTGAGGGAATGGACTGAAGTTGTGTCAGGGGAGGTTTAGGTTGAATACTAAAAAAGGTTCTTCACACAGAGGGTGCTTGGGCACTGGAACAGGCTCCCCAGGGAAGTGGCCACAGCACCAAGTCTGACAGAGTTCAAGAAGAGCTTGGATGATACTCTCAGGCACATGGTGATTCTTGGGAGTGGTCCTGTGCAGGGCTAAGGGTTGGACTCGATGATCCTGTGGGTTCCCACCTGGCTACGCCCTCCTTTCAGGTGGTTGTAGAGAGTGGTAAGGTCAACTTTTCTCCAGGCTAAACACCTCCAGCTCCCTCAGCCGATCCTCACAGGACTTGTGTTTTTCTCCGGACACGCTCCAGCACCTCAATGTCCTTGCAGCGAGAGGCCCAGAACTGAGCACAGGACTCGAGGTGCGGCCCCATCAGTGCCGAGTACTTCCTATATTCAGCACTGAAGCGAGAGTACTGCTGCCGCCGGGCTCCCCCGCCCCAGAAAACCGAAACAGACCTCAGCCCCACGGTTCCTCCACGCAGGTTCTGACGCTGGGGATCGCGGCGGCCGCACGGCGCCACAGCGGCACCTGGTGGGTGCGCGGCGCCACGGGCGCGGCACGGGCGGGAGCGGGAGAGGGATCGCGATCGGGAGCTCCCGGGGGAAATCCCGGGGGAGCTCTGCCTCCCGCAGGCTCCAGGAAAGGGCCGTTTCCCGTTCCGAAAAGCTGCGGCCTCCTTCCCGCAGCAGGTCGCTGCAGCGTTATGTGCAGCTGTGGACGATTTCAACGTTATCGATTGCGTTCCGGGACGCAGCAACTGGCGGTCGCTATTCAACATTATAAACAGTGTTAAATTAACATTTCGTTACCAGACACGCCTTATGAATTCCCGCAGATGCACTAGCATTTACTCCTTAAGCACTGGGGGAGACTTTTGGCACAGGCGTTACTTCACTGTGAATCCAAAGCAGCCCCAGCCCAAAAGCGACCTCACACACATTGTCCCGCTGTAGCATCTCACAATCAACCAACACTATCTTAAGTCAAAATCACAGGCAGAGAGCGAATAGAAAATTGGTAATTTAGATCAACACATGTAACAATTATGTGCAAGAGGAAAAAACCAAAAGCTAACAGAGAACATTATTTTTTCCCCATAATTTCAGATTTGTGGATGGTTTGCACTTTTTTCCTTTTTTCCTCCTTTCTTTTCCTTTTTTTTTTTTCTTTCTCAAAAACAGATGTTGCCAAACGTTGTTGAATCATACATACCTTAAAATGGTTCACATCTATTTGAGGAACAACCCCCAGGCTCTAAACCCTTACATCTCTAACGCAGCCTCCTTGTTGCTAGCTGCCAAACAACCGCCATTGTTCCAGTAGGGTCTAGCCAAAAATAATATGATGTGCAACTGCCTTCCCACTGTTGTCTTTGCAAAACTACTTATAAGTTCCAGAGATGCCTTTTGTGGATGGTGTGCAGCACAAATAAACCCAGAAGGAGCAGAATAATTTGAAAAGCTTGTAGGAACATTGGAAGTGGGTGGAGTAGAAGAAGAAAAGTGGCAGGGGATGGAAGAGAAAAAAACATTGTGAGGGAGAGTTTGTATTAAACTATAGTGAAGTGTTTTGTTTGCAAAAAAGCTGTTTTCATGTTGTTGTGTAAGTGAAAATGCAAATATTTGAGTACTTTCACATAATTCATGAACATCGTGGTTGTGCAATTGCACCTTAAATGATGCTTTTATGCAGCTCTGATTTTAGAATCATTTTGAATGAGGACATAGAATAGCTAGCCCTCCTAATATGGGAAATACATTATCCAAAGGAGAAATATCTGGAAATCATAGGAATCACAGACCCACAACTAGATATACATATAGCCTGTAGCTTATGGGCAGTCTGTATTGAATTCAAAACTGCAGAAAAGAAACGGGGCGGGGAGGGGGGAAGAAAAAAAAAAGAAAAAAATTAGTTATTTCAAACCACCCATTTAATAATTGAATTTATTTCCTATGTGTAGTTCATAAAATACCAGTGAGGGAGGTTGGTGAAGCAGGCTTATCTTTTCCGCCATCAACAGTCCAAGCCACAGCAGAGGCTCTTTGATCAACTTTGGTGAAATTTCTAACTGTTGTTTTCTGTGTTAGTACATTTCCTGATACAAAGATCATTCAATTTCCATGAAAAATACATTTATTGATACAGAAAGCCCAAAAAAACAGGACAAATCCATATGCACACTGTGCTTTCAAATTTTCCTTCACATTTCTACTTCTAGTCATTGATCTACTTAGTCATCCTAAGTCTCAGTTCTAGACCCTGACACAAATTTAGAGCTCCACTTTGACTGAAGTCCTGAATAAGAGGACAAAAAAAACTAAGCAGGCAAAGAAAAGTCACCTCAACTGTTTCAGATGAAAGCTAATTAAAAAAAAAAAAAAAGGAATTTCCAGCAATACTTAAGCTGATATTTCCACACAATGCTACAATGTATTTACTGATCACATAATATTTATTGCTAACAAAGTGTTGCAAGTCCCTGCTGCAATAGGCCTCTGATTAGCCATTACTGGCTATTTGATAGATGACCTGCAGTGTTAGAAGGTCACAGAAGAATATTAAAGAAATAATGGAGGGAAAAAGAGAGGAGGAAAAAAACCCCTAACCCGAAGTGTTCAGCAAGACCAGACTGTGGGAGAGACTCAGATAAACTCTCTCTAAATATGACCATTCCTTATAAGGAAGAAAATCATTGCCAATGTAAAGCACAGCCTGTAGGCAAAGCCTGTGCCATTCAGATATGTCCTCCAGTATGTCCCTAGTGACGTGTCTATATACTCATCTTGAAAGTATGTTCCACTGAATGTACAGCTGCAGCGACTTCCTCCTCAGGGGAAACGGCATCTATACATCCAGAGAAACAAGCACATGGGTCCGGTCCCTGACCTCTGCGTGGTGCAAGCTGCTTCCAGAGCTGAAGGAAAGGAAACAACCTGAAGGAAAAAATGCAGGACGTCATTCCATGAGTACACTGTTGTGGTCAGCTGGGAAAAAAGCCAACCAAAAAAAACAGTCATGGCAGAAATTAGGCTGATCTAGTCATTACATTAACAGAAAAAATGTCTTTCCTCTTAGTTGTGGTGGTGCTTTTTAGGAGTTTCTGGTTTGTTTTGCTGAATTACTCGGGTTTGGAATTTCCTGATTATCAGAGTGCTCACAAAGCACTCCTATGCTCTCTCTCTGTGCATGTCAGTGCCGTCTACCATTCCCCAGTGAGAAAGGCATTTTTAACAAATTGATAAGACGGAATTTTCCCATAAAGTCACCATCAGACAATCAGAGCATTGCATGGCATGTTAGAAATGAAAAAATGGGCTTTAACTTGGACTAGCCCTCCAGTTCCTCCCCCTTCCTCATCTCAAGGTCAGAGCCAGATAGAAAAACATCTCCCAGGCTACAGCACTTGCACTGCTGTGGCAAATGCCAGATACAGTCATGTGCCCTGGATTTGGTCCTTTTCTCCACCTACTCTAGGTCATGGGGAGTTTCAACAAAGCTGGAAGAATAGTAGATGAAAAAATGAAAAGCCAGACATCGTATCCAACATTGGCAACAAGCACACAAAACCTACATGCTGTATCTTACTTGTGTGTTGCCTCACATGCTTTCAGGAGCAATCGGCAAAGGATGGTTTCCTACACACAGATTGAAAATAGCTGAGATCTGGGCTTGCAATACAAACTATACTTACTCTGGGGTTTGTATAGGACGATTTTCTGATGGGAAAGAATCCAGTGGCAAAGGGGAATTCCCTGCTTGCTAACATATAATCCCGTGATACAGCTAAAATGCTGAAAGAGTCAAAGAGGAGATTCAGGTTTGAGCAAGCAGTATTGTCACAGAATAACTTCATAACTAATGGAGCAGTTCCTTCATTTAATTCCAGTTGCAATGAGCTTTGGGTTCTCCCCAGTGTCATGAGCAGCCAGGGCTTTCCAAGGGCAGGCAGCAGAAGGCAGCAGGCCGCATTGGTCAAAAAGGTGCCGCTATGGGCAGGCATCGTGGGCCAGCTGAAGGACCTCTCTTCATGCCATTGTTATCCCTGAAACCCTGGAATTCATCCAAGGGAATTTGACCCCCTTCTAAACAGCTTGTGCATACTTCTCTGATTAGGGCATTCCTGTTCAGGGAAAAGAGGGAGTGGCATAGTGGAGGTAGAAGGAGAGCATCTTTCTTCAACCCCACTCAAGCAACACTAGCATCCTGCTATGTGCTGGACTCCTGGATGGGCATTTGGCTTTGAGGAAAAACAGCTTGTCCATTGTCCAATGGGGAGCACATCTGTGTACTTTGGGTGTGCTACACAAGCAGCAAATGCTAAAGGGGAGAGAAAATAACACAAAGGATGCAGTTTTCACCCACCTTGCATTTACTTGTGAAAGAAATTTATGGTGCCATTTATGACCCAAGCTTTAGGAAAAGTCTGTTATTATTGCAAATTTTCAAGTCTGAAATGCACTGTATTATCCTATAGTGCAGCTATCAGTCTGCCCTAATGCCTTGCCATGCCTGCACATAGTTTTTATTTCTGCACATATTTTATATGGATTTTGAACAGCACTTCCCTCAGTTTGTGCCTGTGAGAAACTCGCCCTTCAAAGGACAGTGGATTACATTTTTTTAATATTTTCTATCAATATGATCATTTTTATACAGTTCACTGCTACAAAGCCTCTGATATCTGACATGATGCTTCCAGTTCAGATGTAACTGTACATCTGAGTGGTCTTTGCCTTGCAATATGGTGGGTATAGGCGCCCCAAGGATGACTACTGTTTTTGTCTTTTTCTGAGCATTCTCTTAAAAACTTTTTCTTGCTGTCAAACCTATCTATCTGTTTTTCCCTTCATTTTTGTACCATACCCTGCTAAATTCCATTTACTTTACTAGCCCTCAAAATTTCATATAACAGAATAATCATCAATTAATATTACAATCTGCTTTCAGCTGTCCCACTTTGTTATTCTCAATTCTATTACACCAATCTTCCTATAAGAGAAAACTTCACAATCTCTTCCTGATGTCCAAGGACAGGTCACTGTTCCTGCTTCAACTCTTATCACTCAACCTATTCCTCTGCCCATACATGAAAGTGTTTCTATAAGCCAAATTGTATTACTCTTAAATGGAAGAGCACATAAACCAAAAACTACTTTTAAAACAGCTGAAACTATGAGGTTTGGACAGAACACCCCAGACTTATCAGAAGAGGATCTGGGTCTTCTGACTCTTGGCACAAGAGCCTCATTTCATTCCCTTTGTTTTTACTGGGCTTTGGATCAATGCATGCAAAAGATGTTTCCACTGGGCTTTAACTTTGGCCATCCACTCAGCTATGCATTCCTGTACAGTCATGTGCTGCTATTACAGTTCTAATTAGTAAAGGTCACACAGCTATACCTATTGTTTTAGTAAAGATTTGGCCACAAAGTTCACTTGGTCAGATTGAGCTTAAAATGAAGGTTATCAAGTAATCAAGCTAAGCACATTTGTTGCAATTACAGCCCCTTACTGCCTTCCCTTCTCCCAAACCCCGTTGCCAGCATACCAGCTTGGAGCAGTATCATTGCTTTGTTGTGAGCACTGACCCTGCATCATGTAGACAGCTGAATTAAGTCCTATCACTGTACCAATCTAAATCGACATTTTGACAGGAGTGACATGGGTGTACCTTGGCAGCAACATGGCAGTAAATGATGTTACAGCAAAGACACATCATTTGAACAGACAAAGCACACTGAGTTAAACCTCAAGCCAGGCTGCTTGTAGCCAGTGAATCCAAATACTGTAATTGATTGAGAGTTCTTCCTGTGCCAAAAGAATAATGAGAGATAAAAAGGGATTTGGATGCTGTTCCCCTTTCACTTTCACCCAGAATCTAAAGAAACTAACATCACACATGCATGCAATCAGGTATTTTGAAACACAAGTGTACAGAGAAATTGCTACAGAACAAATTCTGTTCTTAGTATCGCTGGCAGTAGTTGTGTGAACAACATAAAAATTTTGGCCCCTGCAGTTTAATAGAGCTTTCATCTTCTACTGATCAAAAAGTTTATGTCTGACAATTTACAAGAAGTGATTATTATCTGATACATCTCTCTGTTTTCTTGTTTACTTTTCACTCATCTTGGACTGTGTCATTGAGTGAGACCATTTTACTTTTATATTCAGCCTGTCATTTTTTTCGTTCTTAACAATTAGTATGAAGTAGTTATGCTTGGATCACAGTAATGAATGCTGATATTCAAAATTTCCAATATGTTAGCTTAAAAACATTTATTAATTGAATTAATTAAATACCTGGAAATTGTTATATGGATAGTATTACCTTTCTAAGCCTTGCTTGGTTTAGTTTAATTGTAACTCTCAGAGATTCAAATTACCAATAAGCCTGCTTTGCCACTGCACTCTGCTTTTTACTGTCTTTAAATGCCATCTTGAAAAACCATGACATTAAGAGTACTTCAACTGAAGTTCTTTTTGTTAGTATTCTGCCGAGCAACCCATTAAGCCCTATGCTTTTCTCAGAACAAAAATGAAGTCTAGAATCTCTTTTTCTGCCTTTTTTGCTGTACTTATGAAAAATCAGATTTT
>VYZS01035098.1:0-37154 GCA_013400695.1 Neodrepanis coruscans
TTTTTTTTTTTTAACTCACTCTCCACAGCCTGAGGTTTCTCAAGGGTCTTCCTACCCTGCAAACACGGGGCCTGCAGATCAGCTCTGTCCTCCCCAGGCAGACTGATCTCACCATCACCCCAGCCCAGAACTGGGGGTCCCCAGGGGAAACCACGAAATGCTGAGAGCAGGACACAGCTCTCCCAGGCCACCAGCAAGTCACAGCCTTGACCTGGCCCTGACCTGGAGCTGCACAACCCTCCCACACTCCATGGGTGGATGACCTCAAGTGGAGGCGGATGGCCAGATAAGCTGCCTGACTCAAGCTCTACGCATGTGCTTCCTACCCCTGGTTCTCCAGAGCCTCCAAAAGAGTCCAAATTAGACAAAGAGCTGTTGGCATGTTGCTCCTTCCCCACCCGCTGCTATGAGTTATTGAGGTTGGTCTTCCCAAGGCCTCACTTATTCCTCAGGGCTGCATCACAGTCCAGGGAAAAATCTCTGCGCTTCTCCATGCAGAAATGACAGGTTGCCCAAGCAGCCACAGTTCCTGCTCAGCCTCTGAGTTGTGGCAGGAGCATTGATGCAGGTAATGGGGTTGGATATGTACATGCCATCACCAAAATCCCTGCAGTCTGGGGTTGAGGTTGACAAGCTCATTTCGCTCGTGATTGGAGGCTGTGCAGAATCAAGGCTCGAAAACAGGAAGGAAAATGCCATTATGGAACAGCACTCTAAAGTGCATCTAAAGGAAATGTTTCCAACATCTACACCCAGCACAGGAACAACACTCATTTCGGAGGTTATATGGATTCCCATGTCAACACTGAAGCGAGGAATACAGATGAAACATTTATGAGTCTGCTAAAAGCTATTGATGTAGGTTCCTATTCCTACAACCTCAGAAACCACCCAGTCATGGCTACTGCTTTTCTTGCTCACAGCTCAGGTCAGTTAACCTTTGATGTAATCAATGTTAACCTTTGATGTGCTTATACACAAAAAATGAAGCAATTTATATAGGGCAGCTATGGAAACAAGCACAAAGATTGCATGAAGGCAGCAATGGTTTTTCTGACACTAAGATTAAAAAAGTGACTACTCAGAAAGGAAGGAGCAGGTCATTTAGAAATTAAAATGTCTCTATAAAAGCTGCAGCAGAGCCATTTTATATATACATATACATACAGATACATATATATATATATATATATATATATATATATATATATATATATATATATATAGTGTGAGCACACACACAAACACACAAGCATATATATAAAACCTCAGGCTTATAGCATCAAGCATTTAGCCCAGGGAACTTAGCAGCAAATAATATTTCTATCCTGTGTATATTGAACAGGGAATAAATCGGCAGGTTCCAGTTCACTCCCCAGCACTGCTCTTCATATCACCATGTCCCACTACAGGCACTGACTGACCCCCAGAGCAGCTGCAAGTCTGAAACCTAAGGAGGCCACAGTCACAGGCTCTTTGCTTGGCCTGTCCTGGAGCCAGGTTATAACACTGGATACCACCAGTCACAGATGAGCAAGAATAGACGGACCATTAAACTGAAACTAAAGCAGCTTCTGAACTCTGGGGTGCAGTCATTTCACCAGCAAGCCTTGCTTGTGGTTTTCCAGCAATATCCAAGCAGCTTTCTCTGAGGGTTTCTTGAATCCTGCCAGAGCTGAGCACAATCAGAAAAGTGGCAGGTACTAAAACTTCCCCTCACAAACACACCTCACCACATCTCTCAGTCTACTGGAGACCTTGGTATCATCTCATCCATATGAGACAAACAGAAACTTCAGGCAGCAGCTATTTCATCTGGTGGGTTTCTTCCAAAATCAAGCAGCTTACAAACCTCAGAAGCCTGCAGGTAAATGATCTTCTACAATTTCATGATGTGCACAAAGTATGCTTCAATTTAAGCAATGTTTAACTGGAGTGATGAACAGGCTGCACCCATGACATCTGCACTTCTCTGAAGCAAACGCATACAGAGGAGAATTTGGCCTCTACCACTTTCCTTGTTTCCCTTACCCAATTACTGAGCTAAAGAGAAAAAGCAGAACCACTCAGAATGAGGAATATTTTACACAAAGCAACCTGTCAGTGGCCCCTGCCAAGTTCTCACCTGCTCTGTGAGAGCTCGGGGGTTATCAGAGCTCGCAGCTGCAGTTCCCATCACACAAGAAACTGTCACTGAACAGCCAAGTCAACGTGAAGAGCAGAAGGCATGACCTGAACAAACTGGGGTCTGCATTTCTCCATGCTGCATTAATTTTTTTTTTTCCCTTGAAAGGCAGCTACGGAAAAAAAAAGTATCTACTGCATAACCTTTTAAAAGGATCTTACAGCACACAGAGGCCGATGATAATCCTTCTTCCATATGGATGAGGGCAGAGGGGCATCAGCTTTTTGACAGCTATCCAATGCTGTCTGCTGGCTATAGAATTCCCTTGGCTGTCTGCAGCCTTTGTACAGCCAGGATAGGAAAGACAGGTTTTTTCCAGCAGAGCAAGATAAGGGTGCTGTGGAAATCCTTCTACTCACCCAGACAGGGCAGACAGCAACCCAAGGAGGGAAGGAGCTGGCTCAGGGAGAACAGAGCCCTCAAATCTCAGCTCATGAAGAAAACACCCCACCCTCTGGACAGGACAAAGCTGGCAAAGAGAACCTGGGGAAAATACAAAAGCACAGAGCTGGCCAAACTCCCCACTTGAAGAACAAAAACTCTCCTGTCCAAGAGCCTTTTGCTTCCTACAAACCATCCCTCAGCAGAAGACTCTCACTCCCAGGCTTCCCCTGTCAGAGCCCTACTGGAATGGGTTATTTAAGAAAACTTAAGAAACATTCTATCACATCTTGAAAAATCCAAACACCTCTTAGACAGACACTTTGAAGTTGTAACAGGCCCTGTCCCCACAGAACTGCACATGTGAGGAGAGCTCAAAAGGACTATTGATACATGAACTACATTTAGCCAGAACTGGGGCTTCCCCTCCATCTCAAACCAGCAGCCTCTCCATAAATTTGCAAATTCACTCACTATCTGCAGGGAATTGCCAGTTGAGATCCTGCTTCCTTTCAAGTGGACAATATTTGAGAGCAATTATGTTCCCCAGGGGGATTTCAGGGGATCAAGAATCATTTCTGCTTAGATTCTGCAAAACTGCAGGATTTATATGTATTCTCCCAAGACCGTAAAGGTTGGCTAGACACCAACAAAGAGCCCAAATCCCATGATCCCAAACTGGCACCTTCTGTTTGCCAATCAGACAAGCAGCAAGCAGAACGCATTTCTTTTTGCCCCACTCAACCATGCGCTATTTAAAGCTGCAAATAAGTAAATAAATAAGCAGTAAGGCTCCCTGCTGGCTCAGCTCAGAAGACCTGGAAGAAGCTGCTCACGCTGCAGTGAAGATTCACTCCCAAACAATCAGCAATACAGATCCTCTGTGTATGGGCTGCACTGAACCCTACAGCAACTCCTTCCAAACCAGGGCAGACCCAACTTGAGCAGGCACAGACCACAGCAGTAAAATCCATTTTTCCTTTCTCTCCATTTCACAAAATCAACCCTTTGGGGTGAAACACCATCTTGAATTCAGCAAAAGTTCAACTTCTCCCAGGAAGCGGTGGAATCAATTCTCTACCCATTACTAATGTGCCTGCTCCCTCATCCCAAATATCCGTACTTTTCCAAGACTTTCATTGATTCTGCCACCTGGTGCTTAGGCCAGCAGTGCTATCCCAGGACAACATCACTGTTATAAAACCAATTTCCCCCTTCTTACTGTAGACAATAGCAAACTAGAAACATAAAGTCGCCTCCTGTGTTGTCTTCTGAGGAAAGAGCTCCTTGCAGAGCTGCTTAGGAGAAGGAGCAGTGAGAAAACACACTGTCAAAACACAGAGCCAGATACAGCTGTTTCAGATGCAATTTCCCAGCACTGGAGACCATCAAAAGGCTTGAGAAAGAGGATCTGTTACGTGCAGGCATTCACGTACTCAGATACAGATTCAGCTTTAAAAGTGGAAAAAACCCAGCAGAAAACAGGAAAAGATGGTGGGTAGGGAGACAGAAAACAAGAAGGGGGAAGGAAGATGTTTTCAGATGATTTTCCTCTCCTTGCACAACACTGTCAATGCTGAGCTGCTTGAAACACCCAATGCTAAAAATGCTTTTTCTGTAAAGAGTGCTTTAGATGAAAGGAATTAAAATAGCACCTGGCATTTAGTGCAGCACCACGTTTTTTGAACGTGGAGCTTGGGCTGCTGCCAGGTGGGCAGCACAAGCCCTTCACTGCACTATCTCCCAGGCACACTCTCTGCTCTGTCCATGCTCCTGTGTGCCTGGATGCAGACTTTGCCCTCTAACAAGCTGGGTTCATCTCCACCAATTCTGGTGAATGTAGTGGTTTTCCTGTGTCAGCCAAATTTGTTCTTGTTCTTTTCAGGATGACTAACACAGCAAAGATGCAACTGTGATTTTGCATGCTGGAATTCAGACAACAGAACTGCCGTGAATCAGAGGGTATCGCTCTGGATTTGCCCTTCCTGAGAAACTCTTGATGTTTCACCATATTTGCAAATAGGTACACAAAGGAAAGGCAGCTGACTGACTCTATCCCCCCCACGCAGAATTTCTGATCCTGCCCCAGCCCTTGAGAATGGAAGGCATCCTTATCATTTCTTCTCTTTTTCTCACTTCCTAGTCTAGCCTGTATATCCTAGACAGAAAACAGAGAGACCATGTGAAAGGCTCCTTCTGTTGGCTCAGACAGAAACTGGGAGGTTTTCCAAGCCCAATTCTGTAGGCTCCAGGAATCAGATTGTCTGGAGAAGATCCGGGTACATATCTGAACGTTCTGAAACTCAGTCTCAGAAACTCAGAGTTTCATATCCCACTCATACCCTATTCTCACTAATACCCACCATTCCTCCCTTTAAACCCATGCCCCACTCTGAGTCCAAAGCCACCACAAGAATCTACTGAATGCCACTTACCATGGAAAACAAAAACAGTAATGCCAAGCTGTACCAATTAGTGAGGTTCTTGTTTTGTTTTGCAAAAACACTGGTAAAAGGGGCAGTAGTGCCTCAAATCCATGACATGAACTAATCTGAGCCAAAGGCGATCATGTTCCAAACATAATAAAAAATACCCATAGGAAATTCACTTTGCACACAATAAATGCAGTTTAATTCGCATACTCACTTGCTACTCTGAGACAGATACTCCATAAAGCTCCTTGAGCTACCTGTGAGGCAATCAAAGTTCCTGTTCATCACTANTCAGGTATTGGACTTGCTACTCTGAGACAGATACTCCATAAAGCTCCTTGAGCTACCTGTGAGGCAATCAAAGTTCCTGTTCATCACTAAGCACATTGGCTTTGCCGTTCCTGGGAATACCACACCCTCCTACAACCACTAACCAAATCGGGAAAAATAACGCTTTTAGCCACAGTCCAGGCTCCAAGACAATAGCTTTTCATTGCTGCGCCTTAACCCCAGTGGATCTTTTCAGAGCCCATGATTCATTTCAGAAGCTGCAGCGGGGTTTTGTCCTCCCTGCCTGCCCTCCAGCTCCGTTCTGAATACACCCCATTCTGCCAGATCAATCACAGTCACTTTGCAAAATGAATGGGGGGCTGCAGAGGAGGCAAGCGTTCACAATCCTGTCTCCCAAATTATACTCAAAAGGCTCCAGAATGGAAATAGTTTGCTTAATCACAGTATCTACCCCCATCCCATGTAAAGTCCTTTCCAAGCAAGCCAACTTGCTAATGTGCTGCAAAGGCAAAAAGCCCTTGGTACTTCAAATACAGAGGAACCACACGCCACTTCCCAGGGAGAATTTAGGAGATGAGATGTGGTGTATGTCAAATTAATGCCAGAATAACCACGGCAGTTGCTGACTCCAGAGATCATATTCAGATCCTCCCACTCTCAGCGTTCTGTGCCCGGCTCCCGGCACTGAGCCTGGCAGTGCTGAGTGCTCCGATGGCCAGGATAACTATGAGCCATGGACACTCACACCAAACAGGTCTGTCTGCCTGCTGTCAGGGCAGGATTTCAATCTTGGGCCTGACCAGTTAAGCTGGGGCTTTGTTTTGCCTTACCCACTCCCTTGCCAGGCAGGAGATCATGGTACAACTGCCAGGTTTGGTTTGCTCATTTGCAATTCTGGCTGGAGTTCAGAGCCATGGAGATGGGAGGCGCTCATGCCTCCTGAACTGATTAGCCCCTGATGTTGATGGGCATGGAGGACAGCCATTCCCAACTGGATTGCAAAGCACTGATAGATATTGAAGGGTCTGGGGCTGCAAAACAGGGTATTGCTCATTGCCCTCTGGCTCTGGACAGAAGGAACAAATCTGACACCCACTTCTGATCTTTACACTTCAGTGCTCACACAGCATCAAACCACACACCCAGATTGCAAGTTCTGGGCCACTGTGGGAGCACTGCAGCAGCCCGTGTTGTCCTGGGCATCTGTGCACACATTGCAAGCAAACCAGTGAATGCCAGCGTGGCACAGTAATAAATTTGCCTTGCCACAATCTGACAGGCTGCTATATAAAACTGGTAGTCTTTTCAAAGTCTAATGGTCATCAAGTAGACAGTGGTTAAGGAACATGAAACATTCCCAAGCTGGAGTGATGGTGGGAAGACAGCTTTCTGTACCAGCTGAAGTGATACTAATAGTCACTGTGGGGATATAAAGCTGATAAGCAAAGACAGACCGATGTGTTGGTGGTTAAAGGTCAAGCCAGGGGGCTTGGGGCAGCTTGTTACAACTAAATGCTTCCTAGCCAGCTTTTCTGCAGCCACTGTTTTCAGAAGAGCCAGCTACACTCACTGCAATTCAATTACAGTCTATAAAAGATGGGAGTAAATCTACCCCTCAGTTCAAGTGCTGACACTGCTTCAGACCTGCCCTTTCCACAGTCCCTGACTGTCAGTGGCCATGGACAGCCCGGGCCAGCTCTGCCTGTCCTGCTCCACCTACTCAGGCCCAAACTAAGGCACTGCTCAACACTCTTTTGTAATGGTGCCACTTCCCTCCCCACCTCACAAAACGCTGCAAGTCCTCTTCTGTCTCCACAGATAGCTTCATCCTGTCCTTCCTGTTCCACTCCTCCACCTTCTAAACATTGTCTAAAACCTCTGGCTCCTAAGAAGGATCTCAGCTCATGCAGGCTTTGGGGAGCAATTGGTTATCACCATAAGGACAAAAATGCTATCACAAGTCACACGAGCATATGTACACACAGATATGTGCACACTCCTTGTCCCCACCCCAGATCATGTCCAGCACTCTGTCCAGAGCTAGAGGGACTATATTATATCTCACACATGCTCATTTTCACATGTGTGGCATACAGGTCTTGGAACATCTTGTCATCTGTTTCCAAGCTGTCATCTTCACAATTTCTTTTTGCCTAGTTCTTTCAGTCAAACCTTTGTCAATTGGCCTTATCTCCTCTCTGCTTGAGCTACTTGAACCTGCCCCAAACACAGCATGAGAGGATACCACGCTCTGCACATATGCTGAGGCAGCAGGACTTCAGATAACAATCCTGAAATACTTGAGAAAATGAACAAAAGAGGGATAGGAAATTTAAGTTCCGCAGTGCTGAAGCTGCTTACAGTCTCTCCCATGTAGATATGACGGTGCAACCAATTTGCTTCTGCAGCAATTCTCACTTTGGTTTAGTCCAGAGAATCTGGTGCCCACTTCACACCCCCCCTGTTGCAGAGCAAACTTCCACCTATGCCTCCTCCCCAAGTGCTTTACCCGGCGTTATCAAAGAGATAAACCAGAGCAGATGGCTGGGGTTAAAGACACAAAAGAGACAAAATGTGTTTTCAGATAAGATTTGATCCAAAGCAGCAAACAGGAGACGGAAAACAGAGAGGCCCCAGAAAGGGTCCCACGGCATTAAGGAGACAGAGATCCTTTGAGAGATGGATGGAGAATAGAATGTACAGGAGAGCTCAGACACGGACAGAGAAGGGAAAGCAGAGGAGAGAACTCTGGAAGGAGACTGTCACCAGAGCAGCTGAGCTAAGAGCAGCAGCTGGCCACCACCAGGAACACGTGGGGTGTGTTACACACATCTCTGCTCCTAAGGTAAGTCCTGTGTCACAAGACACAGGAAGGAAGAAGGAAAGACAAGGGAAGTTGCCAAAGTATAAAGGTTATAGAGTTGCTTGTTTTTCTCGTGTCCTGGAGAGGAAGAGGTGTGTTTGGAGGAAGAATACACAGCACCCAGACTGAGGAAGTCACTCCAGCAGATCGTAAGAGAGCACACGCAGAGACTGCCAGGAAAGGAAAACAGAAAACAGTCACGACACTGGGGCTGTCACGGGAACAGTAAGAAACACTCAGCTGTCTGCTTACGAAAGGCTAAGGGCAGACTTTCCAAACACAGATTTAGCTGATCGAAGCGCCCTACCTGAACAACAGTAAGTAGATAGATAAAGAAAATGAAGGAAAAAAACCCCTAACAAACACAAAACCAACTACCGAACAAGCTTTAAAGTTTTTTAAATGCAAAGGGGCCTATGAGGACAGCAGCAGGAAGGAGAAACTATTTTTTCTCCTCTGTCAGTTCAGCTCAGTCACTCACACAAACCTGCTCACTTCTCTGGACAGGGTTGTTCCAACTGATTTAACCCGAGACCATGGAAGTTGTGTCCCTTAGAGCACTTTTGAGAAACATGTACGTACGAGAGAGGGAGGAAAAAAAAAAACCAAACTCAATGCCGCCTTACTTTCATATTCAAGAGATTTATATCTGTTTTTTTTTCCCTTTAGAATAGAAAAGCCCTTCTCTAAACCTCTCCCTGCCGCTTCCTGCCGGTGGAACGCGATGCTCCGAGCCCCGCGCCGGCACCGGGGGCGTCTCGCGGGATCCCTCCCTGCCGGGGGCCGGCACATCCACGCCCTCCCTGCTCCCAACCCACCGCAAAAATCCCTCGCGCGGAGGGGCCGGAGCGGCTCCGGCGGCAGCGGCGGCGTGAACGCAGCAGCGGGAGGAAATCACTCACCGTGTCTCGGCCAAAGGCGAAACCTGCGTGAGCGGCGAAGCGCCCGGCCCGAGTGTGGGTGGGCAGGGATGGATGTATGGGAGGATGTATGGAAAGATGTATGGAAGGATGTCTGGGTGGATGTTTGGGTGGACGCCGGGACGGAGCGCGGAGCGATGCGCGGCCCCGCGCGCTCCCCGCGCACAATGTACCCGCCGGGCGGGACCGGCCGCGCGTGGGACCGCGGGGGGCGGGGCCGGCCGCGGCCGCCGCGCCCAATCAGCGAGCGCCGCGCCCGTGACGCGCCCTCCCGCCGCGCCCCCTGCGGGAGCAGCGACCAATAGAAGGGGAAGATATGCGGCTTGGGGGCGGGGCGAGGGCGACCCGTAACCGCCCCCGGGTCCTAAAGGCCGCCGGCGGAGCGGCATCCCACGGGATCAATGTCCCGGCCTGTCACCACCCAGCGCCCGCCCACGGCTGCAGCGGGACGGGGAAAGTCAGCAAAACTCTGCGGAAATTCGGGCAGATGTGGAAATCGCCGGCCTCGGCAGAATTTGAGTGCGTGGGGAATGCGGAGGTCAACAAGCCCAACGCCGGGGTCCCTCTGCCCGCAGTCCCTGCGTGGGATCACACGGGGACTGGACAGGGTCCGTTCCCTCCATGGGGACCGCCCGTGGGCCAGTGCCGGCATCTGGAAGGAGCGGAGGGGGATGTGGGAGTGCTCCCATCTGGAACGCTGTGGGCTGAACCAGGGGGAAAAAAAACCCAAAAAACCCCTCGTTTAGAAACAATAACATTTTTTAAAACAATAGCTTTTGTTTTTAACAATAACATTTTTCAAAACAATAACATTTTCACATAACACAAGAGCAGCTGGAAATAGCAGAGTCTCTGATCCCACCCGTGTTTTCCAACCCCTGCTCCGGAGCGAGGCACAGCAGGTAACTGTGGACCTGCCCTGTGGAATAATTTCGCTGTGAGTGGCCGTGCCTTCCCCGGGGTACGGGGAACGTTTCAGCTATCAGAAAAAAGAAGCTGAAAGCTNTTTTTTAAATGCAAAGGGGCCTATGAGGACAGCAGCAGGAAGGAGAAACTATTTTTTCTCCTCTGTCAGTTCAGCTCAGTCACTCACACAAACCTGCTCACTTCTCTGGACAGGGTTGTTCCAACTGATTTAACCCGAGACCATGGAAGTTGTGTCCCTTAGAGCACTTTTGAGAAACATGTACGTACGAGAGAGGGAGGAAAAAAAAAAACCAAACTCAATGCCGCCTTACTTTCATATTCAAGAGATTTATATCTGTTTTTTTTTCCCTTTAGAATAGAAAAGCCCTTCTCTAAACCTCTCCCTGCCGCTTCCTGCCGGTGGAACGCGATGCTCCGAGCCCCGCACCGGCACCGGGGGCGTCTCGCGGGATCCCTCCCTGCCGGGGGCCGGCACATCCACGCCCTCCCTGCTCCCAACCCACCGCAAAAATCCCTCGCGCGGAGGGGCCGGAGCGGCTCCGGCGGCAGCGGCGGCGTGAACGCAGCAGCGGGAGGAAATCACTCACCGTGTCTCGGCCAAAGGCGAAACCTGCGTGAGCGGCGAAGCGCCCGGCCCGAGTGTGGGTGGGCAGGGATGGATGTATGGGAGGATGTATGGAAAGATGTATGGAAGGATGTCTGGGTGGATGTTTGGGTGGACGCCGGGACGGAGCGCGGAGCGATGCGCGGCCCCGCGCGCTCCCCGCGCACAATGTACCCGCCGGGCGGGACCGGCCGCGCGTGGGACCGCGGGGGGCGGGGCCGGCCGCGGCCGCCGCGCCCAATCAGCGAGCGCCGCGCCCGTGACGCGCCCTNTTTTTAAAACAATAGCTTTTGTTTTTAACAATAACATTTTTCAAAACAATAACATTTTCACATAACACAAGAGCAGCTGGAAATAGCAGAGTCTCTGATCCCACCCGTGTTTTCCAACCCCTGCTCTGGAGCGAGGCACAGCAGGTAACTGTGGACCTGCCCTGTGGAATAATTTCGCTGTGAGTGGCCGTGCCTTCCCCGGGGTACGGGGAACGTTTCAGCTATCAGAAAAAAGAAGCTGAAAGCTTTTTTTGGCTACGTAAATTTTGAATACACAGAGGAGGCAGGGAAGAGCTGTGCCTTATCTTCTCCCACGACCCCATTTCTCCAGGGCCCTATTCCCTATACTCAATCCTAAATGTTCTGTAGTGATACACAAGTGAAGAACTAACAGTTCTTTCAAGTGTATCTCCCCAGATAATGGCTGGATGGAAATATCCAGGTCCGAACTGTGCCGAACCTCCCGCACACCCAGGGCTGGACTATTTAAGGGCTGCTCCTTCCGATCTAGTGAAGGAAATCTCTCCAATTTCCCACCTAAGTAACTATCACTGGTTGTCCCGGTTTCACAGCAGCGGCTCCATTGAAGTGCTGCCTGCATGGCCGATTTTATGCCGTGTGGGCATGGGAGGAGGTGGAAGGCTGCTGCTATGGGGATCTACTGAAACAAAAATTCCAATAGACACAGTGCCTTCTTCTCTTCCCAGCTCGAAACAGAAAGTCAGCTACAGCTGGCAGAGTCTGTGCATGGTAAGTCATAAAGTACACTGAAGATGTTGAACGATACTGAATTCCTGTTTTTTGGATCTGTGTTGTTCCAGGTCATTGCAGTTTAACTCTGAGGGTGCTGCTGCCTTCCCAGCTACAAGCACAGCTACTCCTGAAGAGGCTGAAAATTATCCTGGAGCCTGCTAATGACTTTAATGAGCTGTTCAGGAAGACAAGAGGGATTTGTGCAAGAAGTGGGTGTGGTGGCATCCTGAACACATCTGTTAAACAACAACAACATGAAAGACAAAATTGATTTTCCCTTTTCATGCTGAGTTCCACCCAGCTGCTCCAGAGTATGAAGAGGTTGTGGAGAAAAGACCGTGTTTCTTAATTCCAAAGCACTTCCGGAGTGCTACAAAATCAAAATGCTGTCCCAGCGAGCTGTGTGTGTGAACCCAGCCTGTTGTATGCAACCTGGCAGGGAAAATTCTGGCAGCTGCGTGTCAGAAGAGCTCCTTGCAAAACTCCGCCTAAAAAGATGCTTCTTAGACACGATATCTATCACTCATCTCCCACCCACCAGCTTTTGAGCTGTGTAACTGTCTCACTCCTACTTCTGTGGCAGAGCTAAACAGAGGGCAGCCCCAGGAAACACTGTAGAAAACATCCTGTGCTGTAGTAGTGCACACATCTGGTGTTAAGACGCTCGAGCAGATGGGATTAGGATACCGGCTTTTGTTCCGAGGGAGCAGCAGAAGGCCAGATACAGCAGGGACGGGCACACCAGACATACAGAGTGGCAGCTAGCTCCTCACCATGGAGGAGATGCTGAGCCAGACATCTGAGAAGGCAGGGGCAGCACAATGGGAATGCTTAATAGCAAGGGAAAAAGCCTGGCAGACATTTAAAAATGTTTTTAAATCTCTCGTTAAAGAGGATTTAAGAACGAGGCGTATGTAGGGGAAAGAAGCTTAATTTATGATGAATGTTAATACCAGCTCCTTACATATGGTACCGGCCTCAAGCACCCCTGAGGGTTTTTTGAGGGACTAGTGCTGTGGTTATGATTTCAGTGTAAAGGGGAAATCTTGCATTATTAAACAAATCATGCCCTGCACTGGCCTTTGGTTTGATGTACGTGATGTGTAGTTGATGTCAGCCAGCTGGGGAGACAGGATTCTACAACTTGTTGGCATTTTGAGAATAAACTGGGAAACAGCTGACTGAGATCCCCTCCTTCATCATGAACCATCAAAGGGAAGAGTTAATTTTTTTAAAATTTGGGGAAAAAAACAGAACAAACTTTTAAATTATAGTCTTTACCCTTTGGTAAAAAAAAGACAAACACCAAAACATTTATTATGGATGGAAAATTTAAACATTTGCAAAGTTTGATTTAACTTGTTACAGAAATCAGCACTAATTGCCTTGTTTGCATTAAATCCTCACTTTCCCAAAGATTGAGAGTCAGAAGGTTCACCTTAGCTGGAATTCACTAGCTGATTTTACCCATTTATATCATATATCTAGCTCCTGAGGTAGCTCACTAAGTAGCTGATATTCACAGAAGTAGCAAGAAGGATAAAATATGGCAAACAAACCATGTTGTCTTCCTTGCCTCTATTTTTCCCTAAACATTCCCGTCCTACAACACCTCACCCTCCAAAGGGTTAAATATTAAAAGTAGTGTTTTCTCCTCTAGGTCACTGCCGTCCACCACAGGTCATGTCACAAAGAGCTAATGGCTGCTAAGTGGTCTGTGTGAAATTAGTTTAGTAGGTCTCAAGCCAGAAGCCAGTTGACAGATGCCCAAAAATCAGTACTCCAATTGGCTTCCTTGTTGGCAGTCACAGCAGGCTGGTCAAGGCCATGCAAATTCAGCATTTCCCCGAGGCTAGAAACATAGACAAGGTTGCTTGTGAATACTTTCTTTTGTTGGGATGCCAAAAGTCTTCAGAGAAGGTCACAGCACAATCTTCTAAGTGCCAGTGCCTGAGGACCATGCTATCACCACAAACTCAGCTATCCAGGGAACTGGTGGAAGCAAAGGTAGGAAAAGCTGCTGAAGACTCCCTGCAGAGGCAGCCTTGACATCAAGGAGAGGATGCAAAGCGACAGTGGGAGTCTTGATTAAAGGTTTCACACTTCGGCTTATTCTACACAGGAGGGCAGGAGGCAGAGGTGCCAGTCAGACTAAACCAAATTAGCATTCCCTGCAGAAACAATAAAAATCCAATATCCCTCCTCTTCTGCCTTTTCCTCATGATGCCAAATTTAAACGACCTTACTTTTTTTGGCATCAGGAAACTTCACAATTAAACATAGAAGCAGGGCAGACTTTGGGATGGAACTTCCAGCCACGGAACAACAGATGGCATTGTTTGCTGGGCTAGAAAAGCTGCATCTGCTCCTAGAAGAAATGCTAATCGGAGCTTAATTAGGCATTCAGAGGGAACCGTATCCCATCCCCAGGACAATGGACATGTGTATACGATTCTGAAAAATACAGGGAAGGAGATACAAAATCATCAAAAAATCCTGACTGGACCAGGTTTAAATTGAGTGCATAATGTGATAGGGTAACCCAGAGACTTTCCTCGTGCTGAAATCAATCAAAATAACAATATAGTTGTCAAACACTTATTTTGTTTCATTTGCAACTGGTTAGTGATTTTGTTTTCAGTTTCAAAGCAAATAATTCTAGCCTAACACTGGAATCAGATCCTACCCTGCTGCTCTCTGACTCGCTAAGGTGTGGCAAGATAAAGGGTAGCTGAGATCTTATAGCAAGTACCAAAAATGGGAATAGCAGAGTCTGAAAGATCAATAACACTCACCTTGTCCAGGATAACTGATCTCTCTATAAAACTCAAAGGAAGCAAAGAAGAGAATGGTGGAAAATGTTCCCTTATTCATTCTAACTAAGTGCTCAAGCACAAAAGGAGCCCCATGATATGCAGTGCCTGTGCAAGTAAGGAAATTGTTCCTCCTTGCCTCCCTCAGCCCTGACAGCTTTCCCCAGAAGTGCAGGCAGGCAGGCAAGGCTCTGTGTCCTTATTCAGTGTCTTTTTTGGGGGGTACCAAAGTACCACCTCAATTTGGAGCTGACAGAGCTGTTCGCAAAATGAGACTATCAAGTATTTCACCAAGCTAGTTTTGCTGGCACTACAGAGATCCCCATTGTGCTGAGGTTTTGCATGTAATCCCCCATCTTATTTTAATGGCCTCTTTCCCCTTTTCTTGGTTCATTGCAGCTTATTTGACCAACCTAGTCTAGTGAAAGATACCCCTGCTCATTGCAGGGAGTGTTGGAATGGATAATCGTTAAAAATCTCTTCCAACCCAAGTTATTCCATGATTCTATGCCCTGGTGTAATGCCTGGGGCTGATCTGTGTCCCTGGGCTTTCTGTGCCACTTCAGATTCCTGGGACAATATGCACCTTATGGACAGTGCCAATGGTGAGCCCCATTTTTCTGGTTGCACACCTTACTTCAAATAGCTCTGGAAATACTCTGCAAGGGTAAAACAACACTCAGGTCCCTAACAACTAAAAGATGTTAATAAACAGGGGTCATGAATGATTTCAAACAATACTTTCCAAACATTGCCAGAAAATTACTGGAGATCAAAGGCATTTTGGAACAAGTGACTTAGAACTGCAGTAAAAGAAAGAGTTTTCTTGGCACTGAAGCAACTTTCAGCAACTCTAAAGAGTGGTGAAGAGAAATGTAACAAGATTCTAAGCCATTTCTGCCTTCAGCACCATGCTGCTTCAGACGGATGTCAAGTCCTGGTCTGGCCTGAAAATCAGGGCAGCTAAGAGTAAAAATGGTCCTCCTGACAGCAGACTTAGTTGCAGATGATGAATCTGTAGGCCCTGATCGCCCTTATTCCAAGGATTGCTGTGCCCTCCCGCCCCCAGTTTTGAGTCTCTGGCTTGGCTAGCTGCCTCTGAACAGCCTCCCATGGGCTGTGAGTGTGCTCTGTATCCCATTAAACATCATGACCCCCATCATGCCTCTTTGAGAGAAACCTTGGAGATTTGCTGACTGTAGCTCACTGACAGCAGATTTATTTCTGCTATAATTTGGAAAAGACTTCTCTAACGATAGAAGTGGTGGCTGTACCCTTGTGCATGCTGACCTGCAGCTGGCCTTCTCCCAGGCATTCTATCTCCATGGTGTGTGATAGGCAGCAGTTTTTGCAGAAAGACACCGATTGCAGGTGTCCAGGGTCACAGAAATCAGGGAAGGACAAGTGCAGAGGTGCTTCTGTCTTATGGAGACAGCACAAACCAAACTGTCTTAGCAGTTGGCTGCATGAGCCAGGTCATCCTTTGCAATGCAGTGGATGGACAGGTTGCCTGTTCTCTTCAGAGGTTGTCCAAGGAAACAGTTCTCCAGCATTGCCTTCCTATGATAAAGGCTGAGATATCCAAGGTTTCAGAGCCACCATCTTCCTGCTGTTCTTTGCCCATGGACTGGTAGGACTGGGAGACCTAGCAGCCTGGTTGAAGGAGAGGTGTCCTCACACCATGAGATTGTGCTAAAGGAGGCCATCCTGCCAGCATAAGCCTTGGACTCAGCTGACTCCACAGTTTTGAAGCTTGAGGACATGACAAATGGCAAAAATCACAAGGTCTCAGCTTTCTAAGGACAGCTGGAGAGCTGGTCCCAGCTCATCCACATGTATCAGCACATGGGGCTCCAAGCAGGGCTGCTGCTGATCCAGTGTGAAGCTTTCCAGTGTTCACGGCCCAAGAGCAGACGCAGACTTTGGCAAGCTGCCTGGAGTTTAAATGTCTGTGTTTTAGACCCAGACTTCCTTCTGAGCAGTTCCAGAGGGAAAAGAAAAATACCCCAAAGTGCTTCCAAAAACCTAATTTATCCGTCAATGGCCATTTTTCTGCCATCCCTCAAATCTGAGAAAGGCAGAGAGGAAGTATGACCGGGGAGCACAAGGGGCCTTTTGGCTGCCCTCTTTGGCTTGGGGGTATTGAGGGAAGCCAAGGGACTCCAGAGGAAACAGCAAGCAGCTCCAGCTGGTCAAGGGTCCTGACAGCATCGTGTTAGGAGGAGAGAGAAGACAGACAGCCTTGCTGTGACTCAGCCCCAGCACTGCGTCAGTGCTTCCTACTCATTCCTAGGATTTGAAGTCTACGTCCCTGGGCTGTCCACCTCCATAAGTGCAAACTTCTTTTTGGCAGGGGCAGGTGCAGGAAATGAAAAGGTGATCCCAGCAGGCTGTCAGCAACCCCCTTCCCAGCAGGGTAACATGTGAATTGTTTTCTTGAAAATGGGGTCATTTAGTCTCCATGTTAAACAAGGCAAGAAGCTCAATGACTCCAAACTGGCTTCATCTGAGAACTTCTTTCAAAATCTGGCCTGTAAAGGCACATTCGCAGCAATGCCAAGGCTCAGCACCTGGGATTGCCTGGAGCAGGCTTTCTTGTCCTCAGAGAAAGGATTACCAGAAGGAGCACATAGTGGGGTAAAAAAAAAAAAAAAAAAGAGACAGTTAACTATTGCTGTAGAGTCCTCTAGTGGTGAACATTTATTTCACAAACCGCCCAAGCTCCCAAGTGAACTCAACCCCCCATTTCTATTTTGGATTTACATAAAAATGAATATATAAAAAATGTCAATGTCCAAGTTCCATGCAACTATTTTAACTATTTATGAACAGTATCAAAGGCAATAGTCCAAAATTAAACAATCAATCTCCCCCACTATTCCTCAGTTACTACCTTCCAAATAGCATCTCCCATCTAGGGCTATACAATATTCTTCCAAATGGGTGGTTTGAAACCCTGGATGCATTAACAAATTCTGGATCCTGCCTGCTCAGTTTCTGTTGTTGCTGCTGAGAGAAATTATGAGGGAGAGAGAACATGTGGAACTGAACTGTCACCACGTGTGTGCCAAAACCTTTGCCATTTAAAAATCCAGTCTCCAGCAGCCACAGCAGTGAGTTTAGGTGAGAAGCTGATTTTAGATGAGATTTCAAAACCAAGTAATTTAAAGTATTCCCCTTCTTAATGAGTCCATAATGGTGATACTCTGGTCTCTTCTTCAGGCCTGGGTCTTCTCAAATGTATTTCAATTTCTGCTTCATAACCAAGGAAGAAACCTTACAAAGATTTAAGACTTCATCACAAAATATACTCTCACATGCTGCAACCAAATAATTGGACACTGTTTCTTTCCTAAGAGTCTTTTTTCTTCTCCCTTTGAAAAATCACCTGCCAATATTGCCCTTTGAATTCCAGCTCCTGCATTGGAATAGCTGTATTAACACCTACTGGAGACAACCTGCAAGTTATTGACAGGCTGTGTAATTTAAAAATCATCAAAAATACCAAGAAAAAAGGGATCATAAAATTATAAGCAGCCTGAAGAATGCTGCGTCATAAAGTGCTACTATGCTCATGTTAACATAAAATTCAGAGGTCTGAACCATTAAGAATTTTTTTAGAAGTTATTTATCCTGTTCAATATTTTCCCTGTATTGGAACTGGAACATAGAAATAATACAGTCCTCAAGTCACACAATAATTTGGGCTGGAGCAGACCACAGGTAGTTATCTGGACCAATATTCAGCTTAGCACAAGTCCAGCCAGATCACCTTGCTCAGGGTCTTGTCCAGCTGAGCTCTGAATGTCTCAGGCCGGAGATTCAACCCACCTTGTATGTGATACAGCACCAAATATTCAAATAATTCATGTAATGTTTCATCTTTCTATGCAGTCAGAGTCCTTTCTCTGGTTGTGAAGCTTTTCTAGCTGAAAGCTGCAGTACTTGGTATGTGTTTGAATTTACAGGTCTGTTCCCACTGATTTACTTTAATTATTTTTCTTCAGGCCTGACATCCCAGCAGTAAGCAGAGGCACCTCTTTGAATACTTCTGCTGAGAAGTAAAGCTTTAAGCTTATCTCTGCCAAGCCCTCAGCAGGATCCAGATGCTCACTGGTGTCACTGTTAATTAGGCTGATTTCAGAAGTGCTTAGTGTAAACTTAAACTGAACTGCCAGCCTCATATCAGTCCTGCCTGTCTGCATTAGTTCTTATATCCCCTCATGTCCAAATCAATAATAATATGTACTAGTAAATAATAATGGTTTCATAAAGCTGAAGTAACAGAGATTTAGAGTGTTGTTTCAGCTACAGAAATGAGTCCCTGGGGTCTGTTGTTTGGCTGTTGATTTTTCTGTGTCCCATAGGAGAGTTTCAAAGCACGTTCAAAGTGCTTTTCACAAGGGGATTAACAAACAGAGCATTGCCAGGGCCCTGGGAGAGCAGATATTGTTGTTTCCCAAGTGGGAAAGTTCCCTGTTTTCTCCTTCTCCTGTTGTCTCCAAACTGGTGAAAATCATGAAAAAAAACAAACACCATATTAATTAAAATCTTCCCTTTACCTTATTCTTATTTTCAGTGAGAACCAGAAAGTCAATTTTCAGCTACTGACTCCAAATTCCATTCATTATTTTTTTCTGTAGTTTAAATTTCTTCAATGTTTTTTAAATAGTAGATTATCAACAAAAACACTTACGTGTATTTCAATTTTTTTTTACTGCAAAACCATTTTCTATACAAAAATTATTCACTGTAAAATTCAAATTGGATTCATTTCTTTCTCTTTACAAGCTATGAGGATTAAGTTTAAGGAAAGAAACCAACTCAGATACCAGGTAACTGACATGCCAGAACAATTAGACCTGATGAGAAGCTCTGTAATAATAGAATTTTTCAGATAAATGAGATGTTCATTATGAATTTTAGGATGGAATCAAACTACTGACCCAGAGTAAATCCCTTCCAGATCCCAGGGGGAGAGAGACAGAAACCTGCTTCTCAGAGTGATAGATTTGAGGTGAACAGTATTAGCTATTTCCTGAAGCTTCTGGCTTACCTTACCTTCCCACAGGAGACCAGAAAATCGGAGGGATGTGAATGAAAACCCATGTTCACACACAAAAGGGAGACAGATCTTCTCTGTCTGTTATAATGAGTTTTTAGATGCAGCTGGGAAATGCCTGGCCTTTAGAGCAGGATCCAAGCATCATCTTCTTACAGAGGTATCTCAACACAGGTCCTTGCCACCTGTTTAATTTTGACTCTATATGTCTTGTTCAGACCACCGAATTTTTGCGAATTCAAAGAATCCCACTGCCACCTACATAAGTTTTACTTGAACAAAAAATAAGGATTAGCTCATTAAAATGGAGGAGGAGAGGAGACCTTGTGGTGTTTTTTCTACCTGGATGGTATCTTGCAATCAGAGTGATTCCCCCCTCAAATCTTTGTGATCCCTGGGGCTATGCAAGATTATATCACAGCCCTAACTCAGGGGGCCCTTGTTCCAGTTACTTCTTAGTTGCCTTTGTATTAAATTAGACAAACAGTGAAACCAAAGGAATCAGAAGAGGGGTCTGGTGGCTCAGAGAGAGCATCGTGCCTTCTCCTGTATGTCTACAAATCTTCGTACTTGTTCTTAACTCCCTGGAAGCACTATGCTGTTAGGGTACTCTGGCAGGATAAGCAAAAATACAGAGGCTTTGTTATCTTTAAAACAACAACATATGCCTCTTCTGTTTACAGCCCAGAATTTGTTAGCAGAGAAGCGTCCACACATCTGCAACTCATATAAACCAAAAGAACAGTTTGTTTCTGATGCCTTGCTGTAACTGCAGCCCTCATGCTTTCCATTAGGCAATCCTAAAATGACTCCTGGAGGAGGGGAGAGAGGGTGTGAGAGGGTGTGTGGGGTGTTATTCAGAAATATCCAGGCTCTGATCTCTTTATCATTGAAGAAGGAGGGACTGAGTGGGACAGCTGTGGTGGGAGGTGGAGGGTGAGCTCTGGTCCTTGTCACCACATCACTGTGCATCTGGGGGTACTCAGGGAGCTACAGAGATGCTCAGAGGATGCTGTGTCTTGCATGGAGCTGCTGCATCCCACATGCAGGATCCGAGGTGCTGCACTGCTGGTTGGAGGGTTGGAAGCTCAGGCATCTCCAGACTTTGCTCCGTATTAATTACCTGCTATGTACATCTTGAGTAATTAAAAGCCAGAGTATCTCTTCCCCTCCTCAGTGCACAGGCACTGCTCTGCTGTTGCAAACACACTTGAGATTGGAGCGGTGCCTTTTGCTGGCTGAACTTCTTGCTTTTATTTCATGTTAAAAGCTAGTTGCAGATACTACCTGTGCTGCACAGGGGCCAGGGGGTTTATATTAATTAAATGTTGCTATGGAAATAGCACATCAAACAGAGGATGGTGTTTCTACAGGAGGGAGGGAAGTATCTGCTCATAACAGAAAGGTCCTTGGCTGATTTGAAGGGACAAGAGTTTGCAGGATTGTGTTTTTGTAAAGTTACCAGAGCCTGAGAAAATCTCCTGGGTTTCTGTGTCCTTTGCCTTTCTATGGCTGATAATTCCTGACTGCATCAATCCTCTCCTCTGAGCCCTGTGAGAAAACCGAGTTCTTTGGTAGATCAAATAATCTTTACTTCCCCTTGAAACCACAGAATATTCTGAGTCAGAAGAGACCCACAAGGATCATCAAGTCCAACTCCTAAGTGAATGGCCCACACAGGGATCAAACTCATAACCTTGGTGTTATTGGCACCAGGCTCTAACCAACTGAGCTAATCTCAGGTCAATTTTCCCTAATTCACATCCCAAACAACAGAGAACAAGCTCTGAACAAGTACAATCATGGTATTACAGTTGAACACCTAGGAAACTAGAAACTAGAGCTCTGTCCCTGGTGAAAAATGGGACACTTGACCCTTTGGAAGGGAGAATAGTCAGACTAATCTGTGCAGATATCCCTGAAGTCCTGCCTTGTGTATGTAAAAAGCTGGTTTTAAGCAATTTTTAGAATGAATGCACCAAAAACTAAGACACCTGCTTTTGTCAGCACAGGAGTAAAAGTAATTACAAGACATTCAGTAAAACAAAAGAATCACTTTTCCTGGCCAATTCTGGGGTAATATATAACTTATTGGTGGCTTATTTGGGATAAGTGCCTGAACCAAACTGTGGCTTATCAAATTGGAGGCTATAAAATACAGAGGAGCAGTCATCCAAAGTAAACATGGATGAAACCTGCCTCTTTCTAGGTTGTCTTCCATATATTTAAGCTGAGATGTTTCAGGGTCATCAAGGGTTTAGATCATTTCAAGATCCAGATTTCTATCTTCTTTGAGAATTTCATAAAAGAAGGGAAGGATCTCCATAGTCCCTTTGATTCTGCTATCTAGAAAATGTATTTCCCTTCCACACAGCAAGACTTAAATCTGCCCTCACTTATGCTCAGATTAAAAAAAAATAACTGAAGTTCATTTGGTATTGAAACACAGCACAAAGTTGCCTTTCATGCAGCCAAGGAGTAAACTGGGGGAGCTACAGAGAGCAGGTGGATAATATGACATTGCACACATGTCTTTGCAATCCAGCCAGATGGGTTTGAGTATGTGTGATACTCCAAGTATCAAAACCCTGTGTATAGTAAAGAACATTTTCTTTTCTGAAAGACATTATCTGAAGAGGCCAAAAGACAAAAGGTAAGAGAAAAAATTATGGTATTATTTTTCCTGTTTCTCAGACCAAATTGTTCAGGAACTGACTTTACCTGTGTTCTGTAAGGTGTTGTGGGGCTGAGTTTTGTATAATGACTCTGAGCCGGCACCTCAGGTCAGGAATGAAATTTTCCAGCCAACTTTGATTTCTGTTACTTTGTCAGGCTGCAGTGCAATTCTCTCCTAAATAGTTCCCCAGAACCTATACCCTTCATTTTCATCTAGCTCCAATAGAGATCCATCTTTTAAATGATCCCTGACCTGAATAGCTGCTGCTGAGAGAGATAATATCTAACTAGGGTGTATCATTAAGAGATAAACACATCTCATAATCATATCATCCATCCATCCATCCATCCATCCATCCACCCATTTTAATCTCTCCTACTCAGATCTAGATGCAGATCAGCCATGCCACCTGCTTATCAATTAAGGAAGAACAGATTCATGGTCTGATAAATTTAGCAAGTGCCATGTAAGCTCTAATTGGTGGACATGATCCACTTGCCTTGCATTAATAATTCCAAAAGTCTCTGTTGATCTTATCATACATTGTGTCCTCTTTGTGTTTTAATGATCCCCACCCCCACTGCATTGAAATTTTCTTCTGTGACAAGCCCAGCTCTGAAGCGAGCACGTCACTGCTTTCATTGACACTAAAAATGCCTGTCTTGTTCACAGTATAAACGGACTAGGGGCTTTGCCTTCCAGCTTAATTCAAGAGTGCTATTGGCATGAGTGAGCTATAAAAGCTCTTTTTCAAGGTAAAAGACAGTTCCTCACCAGAAAAAAAGCTCAAACATCTTTATGACATCCCAGTGCAAAAAACAATTGAAAAGGATTGTCATAAAAGCAAGCATGTCAGTTGTGAACTTTACTGAATTGAGCCTAATGCAAAATTCATGCCGAGGTGTCACAAGCGAAAGGCAGTTTATTAATCCAACTTATCTAGAGCTGGTAGGCAGCAGTCATGGTAAATTAAGATCGTATGAATATTCTCCAGGCTCATTTGGGTTCTTATTCAGGATCCCTTTTGTGAGTGCAGTGGGGGCCAGAAAGGTCTTTTGGACCCAAAAAAGCCTTCTCTTCCTCTCCCTTCGACATATCTTTTCATACTTGTCAAACAGTGGGTGCATTGGGGCTAAGTGAAGCATGATGTCTTTGCCATCTGACTGATCAGAATGCAATGCCAAGCTAACCGTGTCATGCTGCTTTTTTCCAGTCATGCATTAGAAAGCATTTTATTTCTCCATTACATTTTGTGCTTTCCCAGGCTAACTTTCCCCACCGGGAAGAGGCTGCAGGGAGGATGGGGTTCTCAGACTCCTCTTTCACATGCTTTCTCGATTTTGCAATGTCTTATTTTTCCCACACAGAATGGCAAACTGTCTCATAGCTGGTGTGTGTGGAAGAATAGCTCCAATGAACATGTGTCTGCTGAGAAAGCATCGGGGCACCTATAGAAAAAAACATAGTGGGCTTGTCAGCACAGCAGCCTTTCAAGAGGGAACCACAAACACCCTGAAGCATCAGTGGCGTGGGACCAATGCTTTCCAAAAGTATGAGGGGAAGGAGGAATTAAAATGGTTTGAATTAAAAATGCAGCAGGCTTGCAAGCTGTCTCCTTTGTCTCCTGGTGCTCTTGGGTAGCACTCAAAGTAAACAGTGATGAGATTGACAGGTCTAACCAGGAAAATGGACCCCCCAGTGCTGGCAAATTACATCAAAGCCCTTAGAACAGGGATAAAGTCCTCCTCGTTGGAGGTTTAAGCTAACAGCAGGGTTGGGGTTTCACCAGAACCATGTGGGAAGCAGAAGAGCTCTGAGTGTGGCTGGCTAAGGGACATGAGGCCAAATTTAGCTCTACCAGAGGGCCAGACCAATGCTTCTTATTTCTACCTGGGCTGAAGCAGCTGACTAAGGAGCTTAAGCTGGCCATGAGTGACTGCAAGTAGGAGAGGAGATGAGGGCTGTGGAGTCATAGGGAAGTGAAGGAATTGCTTAGAGTGGATGTGTGCTGGGGAGATGGATTACAGCAAGAGAGCTGCAGCAGAGGTGCAGTTTAGTAAGTCCTTAAGGATTTAGAAAAACTTTTACAAAGGAAAGAGTATCTCAGCTTATTGAAAACTAAGTAGGTAAGAGTCTCAAAGAAAGAAAATGCCTCTAGAGCTGGTACCGTGGTGTGAGTCTTGCTGGAAGATGACCTGGATGTATTAAAAAGATGTTAAAGTTGATCTCTTTCTGTAATGTTTATGGATGTTACCCAGAGTGGCTTTTATCAGATGTGCATTTGGCTCAGCACTGAAGGATAATTGCAGCTAAATAGTCTATAAAATGAGATCTACAATGCTATAGAATGTGAGCTGGCCAAATTCTGTCCCCATTTATATCCATGAGGTTTCTCTGATATTCCTGTTGGTGGAATTTGTTTGGGATGTTATGGAGGGTAGATGGGAATTCATTGCATGATTATTACAGTGAACTGCTTTATCTCAGCTGTTCCATGATTTCATGATTTTTGGAATGTCACTTAACTTTTCTGTACTGTGATTTATTCAGCTCTGCTTATTCATGTTGATCTGTCTTATACAAGAAAATTACTCTAGAATTCCTTGGGCACTGTGTATGGAGAGTTTTGCAAACTGCAGTGCACAAACTGAGCAAAAAGGAGCAAAATGTACTCTGAAATGTGCCACTAAATGATTTCTCTCACCTTTACTTGCTGAGGCCACTAAAATGTGACACCCTGTAGAAAAGAAAAATAACAGCAGGTTGATCTTCCTTGGCCCCAGTCATGCAAAGACTTAAGATTTGCTTCTCTAATTTTGTGAAAAATCTAAAATATGAGTGCTTTTTTTGCAGAGTGGAAATCTTACACTCCAGACTGATGACTGCCTTGGAATGTGCTGGCTCAATGAAACCTTGATACAGGCTGAGCTTCAAGGAACAGCAGTAACATGGATTTTGTAACAACAGAGGTGATGTGCCCACAGTTTTGGGGAGATGGAGGTACCTTTGTCTAAAAGACACAACACCTTCATCTGCCTGATCTGCAAATGTACTGTTACTTGTTTGCTCTGATCCCTGTACTCTGGAGAGCTGATGGAATGGGAGAAAAATTACACGGAGCAGCCTCTGAGGATGGGGAATTTGGCGATCGGTGCTGTTCCGTCTGGAATCGCGGCAGCGTTGTCTCGCTGACACTCCGAGCATCCCTCTCGCTCTGTGACTGCCTTGGGCTGTCCATGTCCCAGCTCCAAGGTTTAGTCCCCACAAGATGGCACTCGCCGCCAGCGCATCCCTGTGTCCTGGCGGGCGACGAGATCCACAGTGCGGGCGGGCAGCTCCGCTCCTGGAAGCATCAGGAGCCATGGAATCAGAATCACAGGAGAGGACCCACGGGATCACCGAAATCCAGCTCCTGGCCCTGCGCAGGACCACCCTAAAATATCGGCATGTTGTGGTGGTGTCCAAACGCTTCTTGAACTCTGTCAGCCTTGATGCTGTGATCACTGCCCTGGGGAGCCTGACCCAGTGCCCAACCACCCACTGGGTGAAGAACCTTTTGCTATTATCCAGCCTAAACCCCTCCTGACACAGCTCCAGCCGTTCCCTCGGGTCCTGTCACTCGTCACAGGGAGGAGACTGGAGTTGTCCCTCGGGAACAAGCTGCAGACCCTGAAGAGCTCTGCCCTCAGTCTTCTCTTTCTCCAGGCTGAACAACAAAGTGACCTCAGCCACTTCACCTCCAGACCCTTCACCATCTTTGTTGCCCTCCTTAGTATGCTCTCTAATAGCTGAATATCTTTCTTATGCTGTGGCAACCAAAAGGAGCCAGGAAGATGGAAAGGCAATACCTGTTTGTCATAGGGAGCCTCCTGGGAAGTTATCTCATGTTTGAAGTGTAGACATATCTCTAATATCTACATTTTTCCCTGAAATGGTGACACCAAGGCCCATATATAGAAAATAGCATGTTCTCCTTTTCTCTCTGTGCACATTTTTGTTGTTAGGACAGTTCTCCCAAATAAAGAGAGCTGAAGTAGCTGTCCCTGCTTACACCAACTGTCCCACTGGCCCCTCCTGACAAGGGTGGCCTGGAACCAGTGCAGTTTCCTGAAGCAGCAATGCTCCTTGATCCTTTGGAAACCCCTGGTTGGGTTGAAGTGCATTAAAGCATTTCTGAGATAGAGCATTTTAGATCTTGAAGTATAAAGTTGTGATTTCAGCATTTCTCTGCAGACTGTGATTTGAGAATCACTTTCTAGTGGAGGAATTGGCCACGTAAATAAGAAAAACACATGATAATTTAGGTGGCAAGCTTAATTACATGATTATTTTCACTCTCTTAAATGTGTATAACCTACAGTGGAATATTCAATAAAATTATAGCTTGGGCACTGAAGAGATTTCCCTATCACTAAAAATACATGCTAACTGTACTTAAAGAAAGGTTTAGCAAATTGCCTCTAAAGTACAGGAAATTGGCTTAGCTCCTTCTGTGGAATATTTGTCTTAAGAAGCACATCACGGGCAGCAGGGCTGAGAAGAGTCACTAAGGTCTGAAACACATGAACTCTTTCAGCAATATTACTAGCCCCTCTAAGAGAACCTATGGGATTTAATTTTGCTAGAGGTTCTCTGGAGGACTATCAAGAAATTGCTTTATGATTTGAAATACCCATGCTATTATACTCATAATTTGATACTGCAACACTAGATTGCAGTCATTGGTGTTTCTGCAAATCAGAGTCTCTATACTGTCTGTAGTATTTTTTCACTCTCTGCAATAAAATATTCTAAAGAAGAGATAGAGACCAGGATAAATTTTGCTAGTGGTACAGCATAGTGGGATGAGATGTTTCAGGACATCAGTTCCAGAATGTAATGCAGAAAGATGTTATGAACTTAGTTTTTTTTCTCATGATAATTCTGGCTTAACAGAAATCTCAGTGACTGAATTATTTTAAAATGTTTTCTGAGAGAATTCAGTCTGTCTGTAGCCAAGATGGAAGCATTCAAAAATTATTTACTATTTGGTGATCTACATACAAATAATTTGGTCTCTCAAAATGGTTGTTCATTTTCCATGGGTTGTGATGCTTCTTCCCAGATCATCCATATTTACATTCATGTACATTTACTTCATCAAGCTGAATTAAGAAGCCAACATCTGCACAAATGCAATAACCAAAATAATTTCTTAGTCCTTTAAGTGATGTTTTTTTGTGCCACAATGCTTTTATATCCTCAGACTGGAAGGTAAAAGTGACATGAGGAAAACATGTTCTTTTAACTCAGAGATGTGGAATAAGCAGAATTCTTTCATCCTTAGCTTCCTTCAGCAGCTTCCAGCAGTAACTGTACTCCCACGAAGAACTCACAATATCAGCCAGACTTCTTGTAGAAGAGCATCTGAGTTGGCATATTCCTCCCAAGTTATTAAATTAGAGTTACACTATATTGTCTTTCGCTCCTATTGGAGTTGCAGAAAAGGTGTGGTAGTGCCTGATTGCTTCCTACAGGAGATATTTAAAGAGTCAGAGAACTTTTCTTATTGTACTTTTCCTCTGCTTCCTTAATCGAACATCACATTGTAGTTAATGTGCAGTTTCCAAGACAAACTCAGTTTTGATCAAGTTGTGTTAACTTTGAAAAGCTGACTGACTCCAGCTTAAAATGGATGCACTCAAAGAAGGATGAAAGGCCTTTTTTATCCGTGTTGAAGGAAGTAGTTCAAAAGCAGAGATGGTTTCTTTCTGAAGACAAAGAAGCTCTTTCTCACCCACCTTGTGCCATGAAAGAGATCCTTTGCAACTAACTGCCCATCAGAGAAGAATTTGGTGAACTGGAGATGAAGCGTATTGGGAATTTTATTACTATAGCTGGAGTAAAGGAAATGTAATGTGAGAGAATGATCCCTCATGCCCCACAAATGTCCTCATGCTTCAGTCCTTTTTAGATTTGTCTTTTTCTTCCCTTCTTTGGGTGCCAATCAGTCTTTTTCCTGTCTGGCTGGACAGAGAGAACTACTTGTGTTCTTCTTACTGTCTCATACTGTGAATGACCCTGGGCAGCAAAGGGGAGGGAGGGAGAAATACAGAGACAGAAATTCTACCAGCTGTTGAGGCAACCAGGATTAGAGCCTTAATTTGGTATGCAAACTTTTTACATGGATGAGGCAATTATTGGTGGATTAGGGCTTTTTAGAAGGCTGAATCAATCCCCTGCAACTCGATTCCCATCAGTTCCTAAATGAATATTTAATTGTTTCCTATTAAGATGCTCGTTATCTGTAAAGCCGACAATACCATTGTTGCTGGGTTTGCCAGCTGGTGAAATTGGTGACATGTTAGATTAGAGCAATAGACCATGACTGTGTTGGAGTGGTCTGCTAGATTATAAAAATTCAGCAGAACAGTTTAGCTTTGCTGACATCCACAAGATACGGATGCTTAAACCAGTGGGATCTTAAGAAACTGATTTAAATTCCTGCTCATCCTGCCAGGGAAAAGATATTCCAGGTTTTTACTAACTTTTCCAGAAAGGACATTTAAGACAGTCCCTCTCTGGGTTAGATTTCCCTTTCTACATTAGACTTAGGGAGATTACTTTGTCCTTCAACCAGTGTCTTGCACAAGAGTTCTGTTTAAATGACTTAAAAAATGGGAACAGACAACACCCATACAAACAGACATACACACACAGAAGGACATATGAAGCATATGAAGCATGATCAAACAAATTATTAAAGGCAATACCACACTAAAGTTGGTAGAATTATAACCTACATACGATTTGATAATGAAGACAATTAACACTTTGATGAACTAGTGAGGGAAGTTGTAGTTTCTTCACCTGAAAATCTCTTTACTACCCAGACCAGGTTCCTGGATGGTTTTGACAGGTACAAATTCTTATTCTCAGCAGAAATACCAGGGTTGAATTCAATGGTCTACAATCTGTGAGATCTTAGACAGTTAGAGCTAATGATACTTTCTGTTTTCAGTTAAGGCTTTAGGGATCTTCCTCTTTCCCCCATAGATCAAATGGCACTGAGCAACCTATTGAAAAAGTGCACACATGATCTTGAACAAACAGGTGCAGTGGTTACTGGGATCAGAGCAAAGAGCAAATTCCCCCCCTTATTTTGGGTGCTAATCTAGGTCTGAAGGGCAGCAGGCTCTGAGATACAGCTAAAAAAGCCCAAAAGCAAAGGCAGGAGAGAATGGGTACAGTGTCCTTCCACTGCTCTTTTCAGCTAGAGGCAATGCAAGCAAAATCATCTCATACTATTGGATCTGCATTTGCATAATATCAGATTGTATCCATTTATCAGCTTGATATACTTCACCCCTCCAATACGTTTATTTAATGTATTTAATTCCTTTTGATGCGTGAACAGTGAAAAAGCATCCTGATATGAGTTCTGAGTGCTATGTCAATTATTTAAAATTACACCCAGGCTGCACTGTAATCAGCTTATCCCACCTTTCAGCAACAGCTTGTTATTAAAGATAACCATCACTTTGCTTCTCTTCAGTGTCCCTTGTTCTTCAAAGAGCTAAGGAAGTCCAGGTGCTGGGTATAGTGCACAAGGCATTAGTAGCCCTGGCAATTTCTGACAAAGCCAGGAGGATTTTAAGGGGTTCAGGCTTTCTAAGAGGAAGGGTTCTGAATAGCTGATCTCTTTTTACAGGGTCAAGGGATGACAAGCACCTGTGTCACAGCCAGCTCTAACTAAAACAATTTACCATGAAAGGGAAGGTGTTTTTCCAGAGGATGTGAAGATTAGAAACTGAATCTTTGCCTCCTGTGTTCTTCACCTAAGGCAGGCCTGATCCCATGTTGAGTTGGTGAGGGACTGGCTCAGAGAATGGAAAGCAGCAACCAGTGCAAGGATGCTTCTCTCCCCATTTTCTGCCCATGTTCTGGCTATTGGGACTCTTCCAGTGGCTTATTTGTTCGTATGTAACAGCCAGCTGAAGAACCTCACCATCCCCTTGAAATCCTGCCCACACCACCCCTCACATACACCCTTTGACTCCAGCTGCAGATGGGAACGAGAGAAGAAAAGGGCAAAATCATGGAAGCGAGGAGGTGGAGATCAGAGACACAGAGGAGACAAAAGGTCTAATTAAATGTGCCCCCTCCTCTGGAGCTACAGCCTGGGTTTTGTTATGCACATGATTGTACAACGGCTTCCAAGTTTATAAAAGGAAAATATGCTCTCCCAGCCAGGGTGGGGGAAGTACTCTTGCCATCCCCTAACCCAATAAGATAGTTAATGGCAGCATCTGCTACATTCATATACCCTACTTATTAATTAAAAATACCTAGGCTTCAATTTGAAGTTAAAGTGACACGTTTAATAGTATCTTTCAGAGCTTATTAATGCTCAGTGAGAACTTGATAGTCACAATAAGTTTGCATAATAAAAATTTTGGTCCTGATGTTAAAGTACTACACATTATGCAATGTGCATACAGATGAGGAAAAGAGGAAACCTCTGAATAATGTGTTCTTCTGTCTCTCTAGCTGCAGCAGCAGAGGCGTTAGTCAGGGGCACTTCATTTCCAANCCTCAACTTTGAAAAGCAGGGCAATTTTCCATCTATTCTCTGGTCCGAGGCCAAATTTCCCCTCTCGGATGGTGCGTGTGCTGCAGATTTAATGTAGCAGTTTTGTTCCCTGTGTGGCTTTCTGAGGGAGATCTGCTGACACCCACACAGAGAAAACCCACCAAAGGTCTGCCATTTCCCCGTCGGCTGCTGGGTGACATCAGGAGTGGGAGCATCCTCATGCTAATGGATCATCTCCCCCATGTAATCTGGAAGGATCCCCAATTCAAGCCACACTCAGTGCACTCCGTGACAAGGAAGATCTACCACAAAGTAATACTTTTCTGTGTTGTGTTTGAGCGCCACCATTTCCACTGAGGAAAGTTGAAGAATACACTGATCACCAACTTGTTTTCCATAGTGTACAAACAGAGCCAAATCCTATCTGGGATGTGTTCAAACAGGTATTTTTATAGTATCTGTGTGCTTGCACACAGACTCGTGTTGAGACAGCCTCACCCAATCCTAAAGACAAACCTTCAAGCAGTGAACAGAGGCAGCTCTGCTCCACTCTCAGCAAGGTGATGACTTGGAGGAGTCACTATATGGACAGGGGTGAGCTGGCGATGTCTCACTGTCATCCAAATCACTGCCTGCAGATCAGATTTATCCTCCTGNAAAAAGCATCCTGATATGAGTTCTGAGTGCTATGTCAATTATTTAAAATTACACCCAGGCTGCACTGTAATCAGCTTATCCCACCTTTCAGCAACAGCTTGTTATTAAAGATAACCATCACTTTGCTTCTCTTCAGTGTCCCTTGTTCTTCAAAGAGCTAAGGAAGTCCAGGTGCTGGGTATAGTGCACAAGGCATTAGTAGCCCTGGCAATTTCTGACAAAGCCAGGAGGATTTTAAGGGGTTCAGGCTTTCTAAGAGGAAGGGTTCTGAATAGCTGATCTCTTTTTACAGGGTCAAGGGATGACAAGCACCTGTGTCACAGCCAGCTCTAACTAAAACAATTTACCATGAAAGGGAAGGTGTTTTTCCAGAGGATGTGAAGATTAGAAACTGAATCTTTGCCTCCTGTGTTCTTCACCTAAGGCAGGCCTGATCCCATGTTGAGTTGGTGAGGGACTGGCTCAGAGAATGGAAAGCAGCAACCAGTGCAAGGATGCTTCTTTCCCCATTTTCTGCCCATGTTCTGGCTATTGGGACTCTTCCAGTGGCTTATTTGTTCGTATGTAACAGCCAGCTGAAGAACCTCACCATCCCCTTGAAATCCTGCCCACACCACCCCTCACATACACCCTTTGACTCCAGCTGCAGATGGGAACGAGAGAAGAAAAGGGCAAAATCATGGAAGCGAGGAGGTGGAGATCAGAGACACAGAGGAGACAAAAGGTCTAATTAAATGTGCCCCCTCCTCTGGAGCTACAGCCTGGGTTTTGTTATGCACATGATTGTACAACGGCTTCCAAGTTTATAAAAGGAAAATATGCTCTCCCAGCCAGGGTGGGGGAAGTACTCTTGCCATCCCCTAACCCAATAAGATAGTTAATGGCAGCATCTGCTACATTCATATACCCTACTTATTAATTAAAAATACCTAGGCTTCAATTTGAAGTTAAAGTGACACGTTTAATAGTATCTTTCAGAGCTTATTAATGCTCAGTGAGAACTTGATAGTCACAATAAGTTTGCATAATAAAAATTTTGGTCCTGATGTTAAAGTACTACACATTATGCAATGTGCATACAGATGAGGAAAAGAGGAAACCTCTGAATAATGTGTTCTTCTGTCTCTCTAGCTGCAGCAGCAGAGGCGTTAGTCAGGGGCACTTCATTTCCAATTTGTGCAAAGGCAGGAGCAGCATTTATTTCTGCCACAGGGTTATATGTGGACCCAAGTATCTGCATAACTTGATGGCAGAGGGCAAAAGTGTAGGGAAGATGAGAGCCTGAATGTTCATCTGTTCCTCTGGATGTGCTTTCCTGTACATCTCTGACAAATCTTACATTAACTGAAAAAAATAAAGGGGGGGCTTTTGAGAATTGGGTCATAAAAGTGGGTTGCCAGGGTTTGGAAAGTTGATTCTTATTTAGGTGGGTTAGGAATTGCAATAAATTTTCGGTGTCCTAAATGTAACAGTTAATAAGGTCTCCCCTTACCCCAAAATGACAACATTTCTACTCATTTGCTATTCATAGCCACTGAACAATGCGATGGGTAGACAAAAACATGTAGCTTAAATAAATGATAATTTTCAGTGTTAAGGGAACAAAACCAATTTGAAACCACTTGGGTTTTTTCACCATATTTCTGTGCACTTGTGTCAGCTCAAACACTCGAGAAACCTGCTTCATTTTCTGTTTCATGTCAGTTTTGGTATCTCTTCCTCATTGCTTTTGACAATTGGTTCTCCAAACTAGCCCCGAATCTTCTTCTGTGGGTATTATGTTTATCTCATATTAGAAGTTACTACAGAATTTGTAAAGTGTGAGGCTTGCTATTTTTAATAACATTTCACTAGCTATTAAACTTTCCGAAAATCTAGGAAACTTTCATGCTTTTGGTGAGTAATGTTGTGTTTTAAAACACTTAATGAGAGTTGTCGCTTGACAAAGAGCAAATAATATTTTGTTTTAATGGGAAATCCTCCAAAGCTTTTGTCTTTCCCATATATTTAGTAAATCTTAAACAAAATATGAGCCCCACAGTGTATTTTATGGCTTATTTTCACACTAAGTACTGTTTTATTTTAACTAAATGCTTTTGTGTCATTGCATACTACTAAAAATAAAGTCATAAAAAGCAACTGTGCTATATAGTATAGTCTTCTTCGTTCTCAGTGCTGGGAGGTTTGATATCTGCAGTAAAGATGAATTCACTATGCTNCTGCAGATCAGATTTATCCTCCTGAGTTTGTTTGATGGAAAAGGTACGTCAGAGTTCCCACAGCAACAGCTGGCCAGTGGCGTGGTGCTGGATCACACAGCATGATCAGACAGACACCTGCCCTCAAAGGTTTACAGGATTCTTGCACTGAAGAGGTGGGACTGAGTCAGTTACCTGATTTATCACCACCCCTGGACTTTTAATTGTCTCATACACTAAGATTTTATTTCAAGGCACTCCAGGGTGGGGGTTTTTTTTGTGTTGTTGAAGGTTTTGCATTTCTGAGTAAATGAGTCGTGTTGGCAGGATAAGCTTGGGATTGAGACACCATATCCTAAAGTATCAGAAATTGCAGAAAGGGAGGTCTGGGAGAGCTCCATGGGGGACAGAGAGGTGCCTGAGGGTAGTGAGGGCTTTGGGAGTGTATTTTGGGAGTGCAAAGTCAAAGAGATGAGTTTTGCCTTCAGTCCTAAGTGACATAAGGCATAAGGTAACATAATTTTTTTAGAGATAGGCAGCTCATAGGAATAAAGGAACAAGGTCTTCACCAGTTAATGATCCACAGCATGGCCTCCCCACCTCCACCAGAAAATCAGCCTATTTCACAGCCTCCAAGAGTACTTTCTTTGGGTGGAAGCAGAAGAAAGGCTCCTCTGAGAACACAGTCCAATTTTAAGTACAGGTAGAATAGTTTTGAGCTTCAAAAATTGCAATTTCATTCAGATAACTGGGGGCATGGGCAAACTGAGGCTTGAGGCTCCTCAGAAGAAGACGGTCAGCTGTGAAGTTCATATGACAGACGAGCTGCTCCCTGGTAGTTTGACATAGGGAGTCACTGAAAGCATGTCCAACAACACAGGAATATGTCAGGAAAACATTTGTAGCAAGGTGAAGGAAGAGGGAAAAAACCCAGTACATACCATCATACAGCAAACACATAAGGATCCAGCTGGAAGGAGACCCTCTAAGCAAATAAGAATAGGGTGGATGGATGTGGTGATAGGAGAACTGTCTCTGCTGAAGCGATAGGGAATATTTAATTGACTAAGCTACTGAGGTGAGGGAAGAGAGGAAAGGAAAGCTGGTACTTGGATTTCTTCATTCTGGGTCAATAATCTGAGACTAAATAACCCCTCGCACCTTGTGCGCCAGGAGCTCTTCAGCGTGTCAAAATGGGAATTTAAGGATATTAAACTCAGCTTCTAGTTCAATTACTATGCAGATGGTGGAAAATAAGTGTTGGCAGATTTAGTGTGGGTGCTTGGTGAAGCTTGTATCTATTGAAGAGGCAATGGGCAAACACTAAAGGGGAAATTTCAATTTCTTCACAGTTTTGGAAGACCTAAGATAATCAAAATATTCATAGGAACTGTTTAGATTCTTCTTTTAGAAAAAAACCCTGTAAGTTGCTAGAACCTGTCTATTTTGCTGTCATGTACAGGTTATCTGCAAAGGGCAGACTGTAGTGTGGGGAGTTGCTGATTCAGAGTGTGATGTGGAAAGCATTCCTCCCTGCACTCTCCTGCTCCAGAGGCTGTGTCAGTCCTGGGTCAGCCCAGCCAGCCCTGACCCACAGCACTACCTGCCCCACAGGTCTGAAACTCCATCAGCTGCTGATGCAGCTTCAGTCACCTTGTCTGGTGAGGGCCTTGTGTCATTCAGTGATAGTCCTCAGTTCCAGCCTTCTCTTGACCAGCCCTGTTATTTTCCTATGCCAAAATTGTTAATAACAGCTGTACAGAGATGAACCTATTGTGGGTCTCTCATCAGGCAAAATCACCTTTTAAAGCACTGGTTTGAGTCCAGATATCCAGGACATTATGTTCTGCCTTTCTCTCTGACTGTATCACAGCCTCAGATGAGTTTTCTGTGGGTTTTATTTTTTGCTTCTCATTTCTCTAGCGAAAAGGTTGCAAAGCTCCCCTTGGATTGAGATTCGGCAAGGACTGATTTTTTTGTGTTTCCATTTACTTCCAGTCCAAAGCAGGCACTCTTGGTAGGCAGCCTGACAGCATGAGCTGGTCCCTACTTGAGCCCTGTAACAAATGAATAAATATCCTGTCTAAGGTATAACATTTTCCAGTGCTGATTAACCTGAGCTGAAAAGATGGATACCAGCTCATACAAGCTGTGCTATCAGGGAGAGCAATGCTAGATTAATTTGTGATCTGGTTTAGAAACAGACCTTGGTAGCTAAGTGGGTAACAGCACCATCTACCATTTAAGCACTTTATATCCCTGTGCAGCAAGTCACTCTAGAAGCACGCGGGAGGTGCTCAATGGCCATGCTGTGTAGAAAATCCATTAAAGCCCAATCAAGCTCAAGTTTGAAATCCAGGCTTGGTGGCAGCACAAAAAAACACTTGAAGGAGAGAAATAAATCTCTGCTTAATCTCTCAGAGAAAACCACAGTGGCGACTCAATGCAGACATGATACAGTGCAGCGATGGCTTCCTCTGACAGTGTACAGAGGGTTCAGAGCTCTGCAGAAGTGATCCACATCCAGGCTACTTAAAATGCACTTGGGTGCTGTGTACGATACGCCCAGACATGCAGCAATCTTAGGGGAAACTAGGATGGAGATGAGTCTTGAGAAAAGGGCTCTGGTTTCATTGATCATGGGTGGAACTGCTGAAAGAACCTCAGTTTGATGGAATTTAGTAGCATCCCAAAAGAAAAGGGAAAGTAGTGCCAACCCAGAGTAGAAAAGAGGATGTGAATGACAGCATGGGAAGGACAGGGGTAGGACAATCTCACCCCATACACACATTGTTATATCATTGGTGTCACAAGAAAGGTCACCCCGAGAGTAAGAAAAGTGTTGTAGCATCTGTCCATCATTCAGTGATGAATTTATAGATGAGTCAGTGCATATAAACTATCAGGGCCTCTGGCATTTGTTTCCCTCCATTGACATCTTTTTTTGCCTTGGAAACAATATTCATATTTTTATAATGCTGTGCTGGAACTAATGAGAGCAGCCTGGTCAAGCTGCCAGAGTGAATCAGTGGGGTAATGCTGCACTGATATGCTAGGCCACAGTCTATTCTTTTCCTAAAACTTTAAATTGGTTGAAATCCAATTTTGTCTCTCATTTTTACACTCAGTAGGGGAATTTTCTGGCAGTGTTTCGGTCTGGAGATTTTGCTTCCTGTGTATCATACTCCTTCCAGTCATGAAGCTGGAGGGAGGTCAAGCTGAGCAATATTCCCTTGGTGTGTGAAGAGTTGCACAAACTGTTTCTTATTAGAGAAGACCCAGAGTTTGGAACCTTGAGGTTCGAAAATTAACCTTGTCCCAGGGTTCTGATCCAAATCTAGACTGGACTACCTCTGTCCTGCTCTGCTTGTAAACCTTTCAAGAGAGAGGAATGCAGTGCTAAAGTGGACTCTGATGTTGGGAAACCACCTCCATTATTTTGCTCCAGACTTGTATAAGACACGGATTGACCTCAAACTCACAGCATGAGTGATAGCAGCAGCTTTTTTTCCTTGAGTAGAACAGGGTGAAAATATGGCTTGCTTTC
>VYZS01035100.1:8382-19058 GCA_013400695.1 Neodrepanis coruscans
CACGGGTGGGGGTGGAGGAGTCACTTGGACGGGTGAAGGTGCCTCCTCCTTCTCCACTGGACAGATCTCCTCGGTGGTGGTGTTGGCACTCGTGTCTGCTTTGCTGGCTTTTGAAGCATTCTGCAGATGGCATAAAACAGAAGGTGCTCAGACCCACTGGTGTCATGGTTGATGTTCACCTGCACCATTCATTGCATGGGGAAACAAACCCCAAGGGTCCCCAAAGATTTGAGGGAGGAGGATCTGTATCACAGGTCAGCGGGAAGGAAAATCCCACCAATTCCCACCCCCATGTCCCTCACGCACAAGCCTGGCCTGGAGAAACTCCAGAGGCTTGGCAGGGAGGGCAAATGGACTGTCCACACAAACAGATGGATGATATGAACAGTCTTCTGCTTAAAATGCTCATCAGCGTGAGCACAACCCCTCCCTATTTAATTCTGATGTGATAAACGTAGCAGAATCACATTTCATGCCTCCAGGAAAAATTAGCAGTAAAATAGCTGCCCAATTAAATTTAACACTGACTGATTAAAAAGAAATTATTTTCTTCTTAACTTGCCATTCTGACAATCAGAAAACTTAAATACAGCATCAAAGAGGATCAAAGGACAAGATAGATTTCAGTTTTCAAGCCTTTGGATGTAGTCAGGAAGGGGGTGGAATGTCACAGAATGTCTTCTTAAAGGAACTGATCCAGCTCCTGTCATCTTGTGGGACACAGTTCCACACTCAGTGGATGACACCTCCATGCAAACTCCTTTTTGGGGTTTTGGGGGTTTGTTGGGGTTTTTTAAGTGCTATAATTTTTCTCTCATTTGCTATAGTAACTCTGCCCCAAAGTCAGCCAAGAGCAAGGCTTCCCACTGGGACAATGTACAGGACCATAGTTCCAAGCTCAGCCAATATGATGGAGTGATAAGCATAAAGAAAAGGAGGTGCTACATAGAGGTGTCAACAGCATTCTTTGAGTTCTGTCCTATTTTGAGGTAGGGAGTATCTAAAGTGAAAGAGAAAATAAGGCTGGAGAGGGATAAGGTAGAAGAGAAGAGTTGTAGGACAGGCAGACACAGTGTAAAGCTGAGGAAAAGCGAACAGAACCCCAGAGCATGTGGTGAGTCAGCCTCAGGCAAGAGTCCTGAGCACAGTTCTTTTAATGAAGAGAGTGGGAAAAAGAGATTAATTTATTTCAATACATTAATTTTACAGCCTAGACCCCCAATACAGTTAATATTATGAAAACAGCACAAACCTCACTTAATCTTATTTCTTTGGCAAGGTCCTTGATAAGTTGTGCTGGTTTGAAGTTTTCTGGTAGTTCATCTTCATGCTCTGCTAAAGCCTAAAACACAACAAAGCCAAACTGCTGTTTCTCTGCTTGGGTGTTTTTTTCAAAAATAGAAAAAAATATGTCTTGAAATGACTTGCCAGTATTTTATCTATGTACTGAAATCAATTTTGACAGCATTACACGTTCAAATAAGGAAAATATATACTTTTTTTCCCCTTATGGATGTTGTTGTAATTAGTTGTCCTGAGAGAACAACAAAGTCAATTATCTTCTTTCAGCTATTATTGTATTTTCACAACTCAACATCCATTTGTTCACCCCCTTACAGGAGATTCTGAGACAAATTCCTTTTCTACATTTACCAAGAGACAAGACCAAGAGGCTGGTGTGCTCAGTGAGTTCAACAGGCAGGTGCAGTGCCAGCAGAGGGTTTTGGGAGCCCTGTTCATGTTTAGTGACAGAATAGGCTGTTTCCAGCAGCTGATCCCCCAAAAATTTAGGAGCCACACACAGAGGAATAACATTTCAGAAATAGTTGCAGCAGGAAGTTGAGGCTTCAAATCCCTCTAAGTGTTGCCTCCAGCCAGTGTTTATTTCCTGGCTGGATTAAGGTGTTGGTTTGCAGGAACCTGAGCCCCAGAAATGCAGGTGTTGTTCCAGCCTCTGCTGAACTGTGGTGACACATGGAAATGCTCAGAGTCAGGATGAGTGTTCTTCATCATCCTGTGTCATTTGTCCATTGTGTGGACATTGACATTTTTAACCATCTGCTGGTACCTCTTTTCCCCTGACTTCTCATGGGATGTCCCATTCTCCCAGTTCCTTCTCTTTGGCACCTCAGAATTGGATGTTTTGCTCCAGACATGTTATTTGTTCCAGCATTTCCTCTCTGCTCCAGCAACTGACAAACACACAATATTAATCCAGGCTGCTTCTCCTACCTGTTTTTTAGTCCACGACCTGAAAGCACCATTGAGAATCTTTGCTCCTTGGAGTAAATGAGCAGGAGGTTGTTGTCCAGCTTTATGCAAACCTAAGTAGAGAAAAGAACCCAATGCCATTCAACCACTGACAGTCTTAGTTGTTTACAGAAAGTCTTTAATTGGAAAAATTTTAACTGGGAAAGCTGAAGTTAACTCTTGGAGATTTGGCCCCCACCAATGAACCCTTACTATAACTTGATGGTAACAGGGAGTATATTTACTGTGTCACAAATGCAACTCATCCTTCCTACACTGCGCTGGCACTTCTGTCTACACTGGCAATCCTTTGGCTCCTCTCTCGGTCCCACACCCATCCCTAACTTCCATGGCACTCATCCAGGCTGTGGATAAATAAAAAGACAACATCAGCAGCTCTTTGACTCAGACTGAATTCTGAAAAAGCACCTTGTGGATTTATTAGACACATTTTTCTCGTTATAGGAGGATCTGGAGGTGTCATGTTCTGTAGTAGGAGAAATAGAAGTAAAGAGCGAAGCAAGTAGAGATCTGTAAAGGACATTGACACCTGGATGTTTGGATCAGCTCTGCAGGGATCTGATTAGGAAGGGTTTGAACTGCATAGAAAACTTGGCTTTAATTGCCAGTGCTCCTGTGGCCACATGCCTGATGCTCCTGGGGCCTGCCCAGGTACTTCAACCAGGAGCAGTGGGATGAAGGGACAGGGACAGGGAGGCTGCCCTGTGCCTTGGGCTGACAGAGCCTGTAGCTCACTCAGGAATGAATCCAGACTCACAGGCAACTCAAAACTAAAATTAAATTACAGTCTTATTTTATAAAGCAGATTAAACCTTCCCATAGACACAGGTAAGAGGGACAGCTCAGGTCCTTCTCAGAGTGTGATGGCAGGATGTTCAGGGGTGAGCTGGACCAGAGCAGCACATGCTGCTGGTATGTTCAGTGTAGTTTTCATTTTTGGCCACCTGTTCACCCTTTATTTGGACATCAGCATAAATTAAGGGTAACTGTCCTCAGACCCCAAAGCTGAGCCATTAAGGCAGGAAAGGAAATGCAGTTTTACCTTTGAATTTCTCTAGTAGGTGCTTCCCCATATACCAACATGCTGTTTCAAAGTTTGGAAACTGGGTCAGACTGACGATTTTCAATCGTCTTTCTACTTCATATGCCCTGCAAGACAAAGGCACAGGAACTTAGACCATCACAGGGTACAAGTGTGTCACAAAAGCCCCAGGGTCACTTTACACTGTGTCACTTCTTTGTGTTGCTGTCACATAGCCTGGCATCAGGCCAGAAGCAAAACGTAACAACAGCGTCAGTAAAAACCTGGGATACAGGTGTATGATAATTTTATTGCATTATTTGCCCAGAATCAATAAAGAATGACATTTATTGTCTTATATTGGGCAAAGAGCCCAGCTGAGCAGGTGGAGGCTTATCCAGCAGCAAATGCCAGGTGCCAGGGTAAAGCTCCTGTTGTTTTGTACCAGTTCTTCCTTCAGGATGTGGCCACATCCATCCAGGCCCCTCACATACCCTCCTGTGCACTGTGCAACAGGAGCAAAGACAGGGTTCTCTCAGTGTGAGAGAACATGGTCAGAGGGGACCAAAACTGCCCAACAGAGCTACAGCAATGTTACTGCCAATGATTTATTATTTCTGCTTTATCAAAAACTGAGCCTCTACACAACTTCAGATTGTAAGGACAGATTACCTCATCTGCATTTCAACACTTAGACTGTGTAGAAAATGTCCTGCAAAGGCCAGGCAGTCTACAGGTGTTAGAGTTGCATAAATCCAACCTAAAAGAGAAAGAGAAGAGTTCTCAGGATAAAACCTGGAATGACAGTGGCCCAGACTTTAATCACAACATGATGTTTATACTGTACTGAACAACTCACTCCCTGTATACTGACAGATCTCCACAACCACACACACTTTGAACAAGTGGCCCCTTATTTGTTTTGCTACACAGCAAAGTACTTTCCCATCTCCATAAAAACCTGTGACAGCTCCTGACATGCACTTTATCAAAGTGTCAGAACCAGGTGTTTTCCAAACATGTATTTTCATGCAAAAACCTACTCAAGTTAGTGAGTCTCTGTAAACTGCTCTGTGTTTGTTCCACCATCTGCTCCACAGATGGCCATGAGAGAAACACCTACCTTCCACTTCTTACACTCGAGGTAAAATTCAAGTGTGTAAACATTCTGTGCAAGGATATACCCACACACAGAAAAATGTCACTACTGTCTGCTGCCTCCTGAGCACTGGTGCCAGTTACTGCCACTGCCTGGACTCAGACTGTGGCTCAAGGGGGCTCTGCATCATTTAAATACAAAGAGAGGGGAAGAAGATCCCTGTCCCAAAGAGATTCCAATTTTAACAGGTAACAAGGAAGGCTGGAACCAGCAATGCAATTGAGGAAATTATTGTTTAGGGTGAGACAAAGGTGAGGGAGAAGGGCTGAAGCAGAACTCTGTTCACTTCAAACCCTGCACTATTTTCTGATTCTCACAGGAATGAAATAAAACAAAATCTACCATCCCTAATATCCAGTGAAAGCCTGAATCTATCAAGTAACCCATAAAAATCTGTGGCACCAAGGTGTGTGGCCTTATGCAACGATCAGTGCAAGCTCACAGTCATGCAGGCACCTGAGTGCCTCAGGGGATCAACAAGGGGATGTTACAAGGATTTTGTGGGGTGCTGTGGTCAGAATGTAAATTCTCTGTTAGAGGTCAGAAAGTACCAATGTCATGGTGAATACAGAATTATTGCAACCCAGGTAGATCACAAGTGGCACACTCTACATACTAGTTGCACTTTGAAAAGCTCCTAAAATACTAATAGAAAGCAGTAAAAGTTTTGATTTTTTTCTGTTGTTTTGTTTGTGAGCACAGGAAATAAAACTTCTATGGAGAATTAGACTTCAGATTTTATCAGAGAAAGTTGTCAAATTCCACCTCTATGGAATTTTGCATGTGATACTCTAAGAGGAGGAGGAGGAGGAGGAGGAAAGCACACTTGCCCCAGCCTGCTCACCTGATGGGATGAAGAGGGTCTGGCCTTGTTTAACGGTGCATTTGTAACATTTATCAACTTGGTCTGCAAAAAACATCTCACTGTGGTTTGCTGCTGACTGCCAGCGTTCATACAGAGAAATATTTGCAGAGGCTGGTTTGATGAGATAAAATATCTTTTCTCCCTGAATTAGAAATTATAAAATTAGCAATGAGCAGCCAAACCAAACAACACTGCACTGATACAGACACACACACACACACACACATACACAAATATTCATCTAAATAGGACATTGTATATTTTAGCAGCATTTAAATAAAATTAATCAGCTTCATACAGAAGGCCTGAAACAATTAAATCACCAGCTGACCATGTCTGCTCAGATTGATGGGAGTGATGGTGCAAAAGGTTTCCAGCACCAGGTTCCACCACCCTGCAAAAGCAGGATGTGGTGTCTTTAAGGCCTTGGGTGATGTATGTGCAGAAGGCACTAAACAAACATTAAAATTCCAACAGAGTGAAAATACACAGTGGAATTCCTTGCTCCAAGTGTTTCCTCACTCAGGAGACCTGGCACTGCAGAGAGCGAACCCACTAAGAGCAGATAAGGTTCAGATACAACAGGACCACGGAGAAAAAAATCTGAGGGACGAATTTTGGAGAGAATTTTATGATGGTCCCTGTGTATAAAATTCAGCTTGTCACTAGATCTGCCCCAAACCCAAGAGGCCTCACCTTGAGCACGTGGTACCAGGCAGAGGCCCCACCAGAGTCTATGTGGAAGTCGGTGTAACTGTCCTTCACACAGATCAGGCAGTACTTGGTCACTTTGGGCTTTGCCAGCAGAGCATCATCAGGCCAATAGTTCTCCACCCAGGACAGCTTCTTAACGATGTCAGGAGGCTCTACAAAACTGGACATCCTTACAGAGAGAATGGAGAACAGACAGGCAGCTTTTTAAAACAGAGCACAAGGAGCCCGGTGCGATGAGAAGCGAGTGTGACAATACTTGCATGGCAAACTGAAGCAGCTCCTCTCTTGGCCCTGGAACTGCTCTTCATTCAGAAAATTTGGCAAAACTGTTTACAGACAGAGATTTAAGGTTTTTAAAGTTACATGACTTTGCCTTCTTTCAGTAGCATCATCTATGATCAAAATATGCTCTTTGTATTTTTCCTGCCCCTGCTTTTGCTATGCAGGCTCAGGTATCACCAGAGCTGTTATCACAGACACCTTTCCAGTCCCCTTCAGAAGAGAAAGGGAAATGTGTACACTTTGACAGAAATCATCTGGCAAACCTTAAAAAACTTGCAATTAATCTTAGTATTAATAATCCAAATAACAATAACATTGATGCTTATGGATAAATAAATCTTGATCTGATGCTGAAAATCAGTGATCTTATTTAGATTGACTAAATTGCATTAAAAAGCTCAGAAGAAGGAAAGTCTAATTTGGGTTGATAATAAGAATGTATTTAAAATATAATATATATAATTTATATGTCTATAATTTATATAAATGAATCTGTTTATTTCCATTAAGCATATACACATTGTATATGTATCTAAAGTTTATACAAATTGCCTTCATTTATGCTGAACATATGTTCATATTGTATTTATTTCTGTATGTAATTCACATATTATGCTTTTATCAAGTATACAAAATATACTATAATCACAACTAAGACAATGCAGCGACACAATAACCAAATGTTAAGTGTTTCATCCCAGAATGTGCTAAATAGGGCTAATACTTGCAGGAGGTGAAGATTCACTGCTGGACACTCTGAAATACCATGTCAGTAAGAGTATCTGCTCTTCAAATTCAAATTAAATGCTCCCACATGTCACTTGTGCTCAGTGTCAAACCCTGATGACAATAGCTCCGTTTTCATGGCAGGGAAGATGGAGCAGTACATTCAATTAAACTGTCACTATCTATGCTAAGAAATAAAATATTTGCTATTAATGTCTAACTTAGCAGCACATGAGAGACAGCTCCAGCAGCCCTTCAGGACAAAAGACATCCCCTTATTTGGGGATAATGGCAGAAAGCTGAAAAAAAATCTCTGCTGAAGATCCTGGTGATCTCTGAAGCCTGTAATGAGTAGAGCTGCTCTCTGCAGCAATGGGTGTGCACCACTAAATCCCAGTTACAGGGCTCTGGGGAATGACTGGGAAAAATGAGCTTGTCATTATCCACCAGCCTTCTTTTTCAAGTCTTCTCACTGAAACAGAATGCTCCCCCAGACGACCATTCATTTTTCTGCTGACATTCATCAACATCCGGGTGTTTGTATGTAAAGGGATCTTTTCCTTTTCTGATGCTCCTCTTCTGGAAGCATCTGCTACCCCAAAGGGCTACAGGATCTGCAAAAGTGACCTGCAGAGCTGTCTGACATTCAATGTATTACAGATGCACCTGCCACTGCTGGAGTGAAGGAGGTGAGCACAGTGATGGAGAGCACTGAGCAGTGACCTCAGCCCTCAGGCACTGACACCAGCTAATGACCACAGAACCACAGAACCAAGAAGGGTTTGGGTTGGAAGGAACCTTAAAGATCATCTCATTCCCATCTAGACCACAGGCAAGAACACCTTGCACTATCCCAGGTTGCTCCAAGCCCTGTCCAACCTGGCCTTAGACACTTCCAGGGATGGGGCAGCCACAGCTTCTCTGGGCACCCTGTGCCAGGGCCTCCCCACCCTCACAGGGAAGAATTCCTTCCCAATATCTAATTTGGCTGATGTGCACCATCACCCCCAACCTGCCACTGGGAAATGGGCATCACTCTGACTCAGAGCTGCTGTCAGACAGATCACAGGTTATCTGGCAAAAGAATATGCTGTAGGATTACAAAATTACAACAGAATTTCAAAGTTATTCTCCTTAAAGGACACATGTTGCACTACACCTAAAGCCACTTACTCACTTTCTGCTACTGTGAACAGAACTTTGAGGAAGCAATGTGTGATGCACTCACACCAAGTGGGATGCTCACTGCTGTACAATACACTTTAAAAAAGAATGTGCCCAGGAGATCAAGATCACCTTAAACTCTGGAACAAGGGCTGGTGTTGCCCTACATCCATAGGGATTCCCACCTCACCAGAAAAGCAACACATAATAATAAAACGTTAAGGCCTCCTGTGTCCATGGTCTCTCACACACAGCATTATCACACCTCTGCAGTCACCCTGTCCTTTTTGCTTTGCTCTTAATGGTGCTGATCATGTTGCACCCAAGTGCCTGAAGTCATACTTGGAACACACAACATTATCCTTCCCCACTAGGACAAGGCACAGAACTCCCTCCTGGAGCATCAAGTTATGCTTGAGCAAAAAGCTCCACTGGATGAGCTGTGCCTGTAGGAGTGGAGCTGAAATAAAACTGGAAGGTCCCCCAACATCCTGTTCTGACGTGTGACTGCTGGTGGCACAGGAATGCTGGTGACACACAGGGGTGAGCTGCCACCACTGATGCTTTGTACCATTCTCCTCACAGAGCAAAGAGCACCTTCATTCCATGCTGTCCCTCAGCTGGTTGTGTATGGATGATGGATGCACAGGAGAGATGGAGCAACCAGAAGCTGCTATGCCAAGGTTAAAGAGAATTCCCTAAGGAGGGAAACACTGGGGACATTGATCAAACTTCCCCCACTGAGCCCTGCCACATATCCCAGACAGAGACCAGGATTCAGGAATTTTAAATTATAATTTATCTATAATTCTAGATAAGCAATATTAATATAATTCTAAAATAAACACATCAAATAATATATATGATTATATTATTATATGTTATTATTATTATATGTTCCATAAAAACAACAAATTGAATATAAATTATAAATAAATCTCTAGGAATGACAGTGCAGCAGGCTGGACCTTTACCTGGTGTCAGAGAACTCCAGGTTGGTGACGTTGAGGACCCTTTTCCTGTTTGTGCTATAGTAATAATCCACAAATTCCTTGAGCTTCATCTTGCAGTCCTTCTGCTTGGTGACATCAGTGACATCAACACTGCGCTCCGGCCCTGCACATGAACCCAATGAAACACAGAGGTTGGTTTGCAGCCTGCCCTGCCCCATTTTCTGTGCTGGGGGATGAGTTAACACATCCAGAAACATCTCAATCTCCTGATTTTCTGATCTTCTCAGCCCTTGTAGCCTTCCCTGTTGTTTATGTATGCACTCACATAGACACTCCTGCTTGAAAGACATGTATATACATGAAATATCCATAAAATGGTGCTCTCATGGTCATGTGCCTGACACAATTATTTCTGTAGTTTTTCTCTTTAAAGGATTAATGTTATCTTGGATCTATTAATTTCATTATGGATTTTATTTGCTGGGTAAAAATTCAATGCAAATATCTAATCAAGTAAGCCCTACCCACCATGTGCTGAAAGTCCTGTGGTTGCAGATAGGGTGTAACACTGTATTATATACACATGTATATATATATATGTATATGTATATACATACACATGCATGTATATATATAAGTATTACTATTATAACACCACACTATTACAATATCTTCTCCAACTGATTTTCCAGAATTCTATGTTCTCTTATGCTTTACCTTAAATTTTTGCTTACAAAATCTATAATCAAGGAGGAGTTCTGCAGGAAAATTCCCATTTTTACCTTGATATTTCAGGCATGCCACCAAAAAAACTGACTTTCTGTGAATTTACCCAAAATGACACTATCAAAAATCCATCCCCTCTGTACAGGGGTGATCTGCTAGTCCTTACACATTTCCTCTACAGACCTCGTTGGCTACAAATCCCTGGTGTCAATACTAACAACATCAGTCAATTAGTGGCATTTTACCCTGGGAAGGAGAGAACACACAGAGAAAGGCAGAGCTTTATAAAGACATTCAGAGCCTTTACCACATTAGGAGGGGGAAAAAATCAACTTATTTTTCACAAAATGCCAGAACATAACAATGCCTTTGGCTGTCCTGTTTGTGGTGGTTTGTTTGTACTTCAGGTTATTTCTAAAAGGCCTTCCAGGTCCAAGATAATAAACTACAAACCAGTGAGATAAATCCCTGCCTGGTAAACCCCTTAAGTGAACACACTCCACAGAGGCTGGACCAGCACCGATTTGTGCCCTTCACTCAGATCTGGTGCCAGCTCAGATTAAACAACCCATGTTGTTCCCTCCAGCTCTGCACTAACAGTCCTGTTGGTAGGATGGATGATTTCAGCTGGGGCTGAGAAAACACCAGCAGATGCCCAAGCAGCACCCTGGGAACATGAGAACACCTGCTGAGAGCAGGTGGGCACAGAACATACGTTTTCTGTAGAAGCAAGTGGATAGAGGTAAAAATAACCTCAGGGATCTTGTATTCCAGGCACTGGAACAGGCTGTCTAG
>VYZS01035150.1:0-10941 GCA_013400695.1 Neodrepanis coruscans
GGTGAACTGACATCTTTTGTCATCACCACCCAACTTTTACCTCTGGATCTTACTACTGCCTAATGAAACCTGCCTGTTTATCTGCATAAACAGGAATGAGAGTGGACTGGGCATCTCAGAGCAGGCAGCTTCTTTGTGTGAAGGGAGGCATGGGGTCTGGAAATATCTCTAAGTCAGGGTTGTTTTGCCGTCCTGGGTGCATGTTTCAACGGTAACATTATCGTTAAACAGCTTTGTGTTTACCTTGTGTACAGGAAAGATAAAATCAGCATTTATATGCAAACATGAACCAACAAGGAATTTCAAAATCCTGCCATTTCACTCCTCTGAGAAGAAGAGCCAGAGTTATTGTGTAACCAGAAACATCTGAAAGCTGGGGATTTTCTGGGTCTAAATTCAATTTAGATTACAAAAGGCTAATTTAGGATCTGACTGTATCACCTTGGGCAGCCCAAATAGGATCTGAAACATATGAAGACTAGGACTTTGGGGCGGAGAATTCTTCATTTCGGACAAACAGGGGCACTGTGTGGGTCTGAGCTCCCCATTTACAAATAAAGACAGTGAAGTAACATGAGCCAGATTCTCAACCAGACAGACCCACCTGAGCCCACTCTGATATCCCTGTCTGCCCCTGGAGACAGGGGGGTTTTCAAGGGGCCTTTCCAAGGCAGCCAGCATGAATAGCTGGAGCAGAGCTCAGCAAAGCCACGTCCACTTGAAAGTCAAGGTCTGAAAGCATCAAACATGCAGAATAAAGGCTTTTACCTTGATTTCATGGCTGAAGCACTGTATCATGCCTGTGTTCATTTGTGAGGGCTCAGGAATATATGCCAGGCTGGGGAGACTGGGAAATATGGGATTCACAGCAGCAAGCTGTTCATAGTTTTCTAAAAGGAAATATCACTGTAAAAACTTCAGGTCATGGGTGTTTTCCTTCTCTTGGAGATCTTGATGCCTGCTAAGTATCCTAGAGGAAAAGGCTGACTCCATTTAACAGAGAGCTTTAGCCCTAAACAGCAGTAAGCAGATCAAAACCATGAGCCTCTTGCTCCTCTAGCACAGCTACGTCAGAAACAGGGCAACATTTCTAAATGCCTTCAATTGCTTTAGAAGTTATATGCAAGGAGAGCCTAGTGCAACAGGTGCTTGCTTTTGAGAAGAAAATAACCCCATGAAAAACACTTGTGAACATGACCACCCTCCTCACCCTGTCCAAAGCTATGCTACTGGTCACAATGCAGATTCAGCTTCCTGTGGACAGATTCATCCCTGCCTGTAAGTGGGAAAGCAAGGAGCTCTGTTCTGCCTCGCTGCCCCTCTGCCTGAAGGGAAGCAAAGGACTGGCAGAGCAGAAGAGTGACCTCAGTGACCTGAGAAAGAAAAAAGAAGCATGGTGGGACTGCTTTCGGTGCTCATTGAAGGGACCCCACTGCACCACCATCCCCTGCAGCCAGCAGAGGGAAAGACCCCACGGAGGACCTCAGCCCTGAGCTCTGCCAAAGTGAGCAGATACTAATAAACATGGATAAACCAGCAGCAACCAAAGGGAAACATGCAAGGGAAAGAAAAGCCAGGAGAAAAGCGAGCAGCCCCCAGACACAACAGGATGAGCTGTGAGTAGGATCTTACTACACCCAGACCAGCAAAGAGGGTTTTTTTTGTCCCATAGCCGACATCCCTGGTGCAGGCTGTGGCTGGACATTTGCTGCTCAAAGGCCCATATGCCCGTGAGGGTGTTGGCTACCCCAACCCAAGCCTAGCTCTGTCCCCTCCTACAGGGCTGGCTGCCATGGACATTTACCTAAGTTTGAAAAGGGAATACACTCTCTTTTGGGGCCAAATCTGCAAAAGCTCTCTGCATCTCATCCTCATGGTGGGATGCTGAGCAGGCTGATCCTCCCTGTCAGACATGCCACCCCCTTATAGCTTTCCCATGTTCATTTCCCCGATGTCACCCCTGCCTTGCTGGGGCTAGTGGGGCTGCAAAAGGAAGCACCTGACCCAGGGCCAGCACTCTCCTTCCCAGCTTCCACCTTCACCTCGGGGTTTATTTTCCCAGGGGCCTAGGAATAAATGGGGATAAGAAGGTAGAAAAGGTCATCTGGGTGGTGGCCACATAAGAGGACATTGTGCCTCCAGGGAAGGGATGGAAAGGCCCGAGGAGACAGGGGCACTTTGATGCAGTCTGGATAGAAGTAGGCAGGGGAGGGAAGGGAACAGAGTAGGGGGTGGGGAATGACAACAAAACCTGAAAGGCAACAAAACCTCTCTCAGCAGGGATAGAATTCAGGATGGTCCCTTTATTTAGATGAATAGAGCCAGGCACAATGTGGGGCAGCCAGAGGCCATCCTGCCACTGTCCCTCACAAGCCTTTTCAAACCCTTCTTCCCCACTCTTTCCCTCCCTCCTCAGTTTCTTACTTTCCTCCATATTTTCCATTTTCTATTTTTTTTCTTTGCTCCCCATGCTCCATGTCCCAATTCCAGCCTTCTCCCTTGGTGAAAGCACTGAGAAAGAAACTGGGGTGATATATGATGCAAAGTTAATTTTAAGTAGAGGTGGAGAGGGGAAGACCAAAGGCAGTGGAGAAGAATGGGTTTTGGGGGAGACCCTGTGAAAACAAGCCCTCCTTACATATAAGCCATGACATACGTGTTTCAGCAGTTTTCTGGTCCCCAAGCTGCAAATCTTATAGCTGAATCTTAGGCAGAGGGTGCTCAGGGCTGTTAACATCATACAGATCCTGCCCTCTGAGATGCTTTGGGAGGATAAAGCTGGAGCATCAAGGCTACCCAAACAGCTGGAGGAGTTTAGGGGAAAGCTGTCACACAAAACCATACCTCTACATATACCCCTGCTGTTATTTCTTCCAACCTGCTGTATTTCAGCTGACCACCTGACTTTTTCTCACATAGACTTGCTAGTACTTTGTTAAGATAGAAGCAAAGCCAAGAATTTTTCTGGTAGCTCAAATGTCATCACTGTACTTCGATGTATCTATAATTCAGAGGTGCCACAAAATTTCCAGGAAAGTGAAATTTTAAACTAAGTTGACCCAAAGTGAAGTGTTTGCAAATAATCTTCTGCACATTTTGACCATGAAGAACTTTTGCAATCTCAATAAATGTTCAACATTTTGGAATGAAAAGTCATTCCTTGCAAGAACTCACAAAATGGGCCATTTTGTAACATAAATGCTGCTTCTTATTCATTGCATCTGTTTTTTTTACTGGGGAAAAAAAAAAGCTATATGGAAAAAAATCTCAATTCAGACAGTAAATTACCAGAGGAAAGACAGCAGAAACAAATTCTCCACTTAGTTTATTTTCAATAAATAACTTCACCAGCTCTAAAAAAATAATAGCTTCTATAATGCTCAGCTCAGAATTTGTTGGAAATTTTAAACTTGCTTCATTACATGTTAACAAGCAATGCTTGAAGTAAATTGACTCTATAACAGAAGTCTCAACTCACTTCTCCTATTAAAACAGAACAAAACAAATCTAAATTGACACAAATAAGTTTACACAGGAAATTCACTTTGCGCTTAAATCTTCTGGATGGTAACAATCTGCTAGAAAAGAGCTATACAGCTGTTTAGATTGCTTATGTTTAAGCCAGTGTGGATCATAACCCATGACCTGACTATGCAGAAGCTCCCAAGCCAGGGCTTATCCAGCCACACAGAATGGCGTTATAGCAGGATGAGGTAGCCTACACTGAGCACCTCCAGTGATGCCTTGCTCCTTGCTGTCTCTGTCCCGACTGCCCTCTGCAGTAGCTGAAGAGAGCAGCTATAATTCCTGGATATTGTGCCCTGTACAAGTATGCCATGAGGCAGTGCTGCACCAATGCAGTGATGATGCTACTTTATCAGGTCAAGGCTGACAGTGGTGAGGAGTTGGGATGGAAAGGCAGCAGCACAGTGTGAGTAGCTGTTTGGTTTACATGCACGGAATGGTCCCAAATCCTGTCCCTGCAAATGCAGCAGAAGAAAACAACTTGCAGGCAGTCTGTCTGGCCTCCTACCCGTCTATGACTCCTGAAGTCCCAGAAACCCACCTCTTCTGCACCCACTCCAGCTCTCTGTTCCTTCCCTGCATGATTTCTGCAATTTGCACATCAATTTGCAGATACTGTCCTATATCCCAGATCTCACCAAATGTCCTGCCCATGTAGCTCAGGCCCAAGCAGCCATGGGATGTGTAAGACATGACACTGCTCTTGCTTTCTCCAGAAAAGAGGGGGTTGGTTGTGATTTCTGCTAGGCCTGAAAGAGTGCCCAGAGGCCCTTTTAGCAAGTTGTATGCTTCTCTTTAACAGCAAGATTTGCCTGACGGCAACCATTAGCTCTCTTCAGCATCATAAACAGTCAAATTCAGCTTACACCACGTCTGAACTTGGCTTAGGCCCTAGTTTTTATGCCAGTACATCACTGTTTTCAACTCCAGTCAGCACAGTTTTGAAGTTATTACTGTCTGGTGGTTTGGGTTTTTTTGGTAGTGTACGCATCCTAAATGAGCTTTGTGGTCTCCCCACTTCAAAAGCCTCTCTGCTCTCACCTCTTTTTACTGGCTGTCTTCTAGCAAGACCGAAGACCAAAGGGTATAAACTATCCCAGCGGCACTCCAGCTCCATGCAGCATGCAGGGATGCAGCCTGTGAGGCAGTGAGAGAGGCAGGAGAGAGGGTCTGGGGGAATCACACAAGGAGACAGTGCAGAGCTGTGCCAGGGTGCACCCAGACCTGGTTGCCATCCCCGCCTCCATTCAAAGCAGACCCAAATACAGTGTGTGCTGCAAACTTCAAGCTGCTTAAAGCACATCTCACTCTCTCCATTGCCCAGTTTGCTCAGGTGCCAGGTGTCTCCTGGGTGAGAAGAAGTAGAAGACATAGAAACACCCTCAGAACAGAATCACATGCAGGTGCTTCACGGAGGAGACCAGTTGCTCCCACTGACACCAGTCAGCTTCTCTTCGATATAAGCAAGCCTATGGTGAAGGCAGGCTGGTACCAGGGATGTGGAAGTTCACAGCCTGTGCAGAGGCCTTTGCAGGTACTCTGCTGGTAAGAAGATGATGGTATTTACTAATACTTCTAAACTAGATTTTTATTTACCCAGCGGGTTTCACCTACTCTTTCTATGTATAGTTCTGCTAAAGTGACTGCGGCTCCTTTGTGGAGCCTTGAAGGAACTGTATGTGGGAAACAGAGAGAAAGGGAAAATGTGTTACAGTATTGCAACACTTCCTACTAGTATTTAACATCCTGACAATATTTTTTTTTTTTACAAAAAAATCTTGAAGTGCTTCACTCAAGGCAAAGATATTTGCTGTGTTATAAAAGTGCCAACATCTCACTTACAAATTGGTCATTCTTTTGGCAATGACTTAAACAGAAAATTCCCCTTGGGCCTACCATGCCTCTGTTTTTTTTTTTTAAAAAAAAAAAACCTTTAAAAAAAACCCCACAAAACTAAAACACCAAAAACAAAACAACAAAAAAACACCAAACAACTTAAAAAGCAAGTACAATTTACTGGGTCTGGCAACTGGATAACTGTTGTACTGCAGGCTTTGGGTATTGGAGTTGAGGCCAAGAGATGAAAGGAGACCAAGAAAGAAGAGAACTGCTTTTTCAGGAGAGGCTTTTTCAGCAGTAAGGTGGATGCTCGCAGGTCAAAGCCTGAAGCACTGTCCTGGTCTTTGCAGCCAAACAATTGCTTTACCACAAATTCTCCTTTTCTGATGTTTATACCTCTGATGTTACTAATGTCTACCCATTAAAAAAAGCATTTATAGAGGGGGGTGGGAGTGTCACAGACTAATACTTGAAGTAATTTCTCTGTGCTTCTTGCTCTGATTTAAGGGATTATGCTATCCACTGCTGACCACTTTCTACCACTCGTTTTACCTTTTAATTTCCATGCTTCTCTACATGACTGTTTATTTCACTTGTACTACAACACCGATAACTTGCGCAGGTAATAAATGTCTGTCTTGTCTTGAGTTTTTTCTGCTCATCATGTGTGAATCCTGGCGTTGGAGCCTACCATCTGGGCTGGCTGGGGTTTCTCTGAGGATCTCTTTCCTACCTTACCTCTGTGTAGCACAGCCATGATAGGACTTGTGGAGATCACTTCATTTATTCTTTTGCCACCTTGTTTTGCCCTGGGACAAAAGAGAGCTGACAAGAGGAGTGAAGGAGCAGGCAGTACTCTGCAGAAAATGACAGTCATCCTGATATGAACAATGATGTCTGTCTGATTGTAGACTCTCAAGAACAGGAGAGACTCTCAGTTTAAAATACAGCAGAAATCTCAGTCTCTGATGTTTTGCAACACTTTCCCTAAGCTAAGGATGTTGATGCTCCTCTTCAATTTTCCTGTCTTGATGACGGTGACAGCAGAGGTGCAAACCAGCCCCTCTTATTGGGAATTGCCTTAACTGTGCCATCTCTCTCATTCTTGTACTAGCGTTACCATCATTCTGAGGAGATCTTTATTATGGGAAAATAACAGGTGGAAGAAGGCACTTGGATATATAAGAAGACTGAGCACCTGAAATTGTAAAACTCCCTCCATGTCCTCAGACCTGGCTACAGGAGCATCCATTCACTTCTCCAAAGAGCAAGCCCCAGGAGCCAGCTTGAGAAGACCTGTGGTGACGTCCCAAGGGTGGTCTGAAAGCACCTGGCAGAGCTTCTCTGTTCACATGTGCTAGGATATGCCCAATGATCAGAAGAAGCTGTGGCTACATGGTGTCCCTGGAATTCTAAGTCATCTGTTATACTGCCCAATAGCCTCTTAAGGGTGTGACATTAACTTGTGATTACAGCTGGTGCTGCTTTAATATTGTTAGTCTCAGTACTCCCAGGAATGCCTTCGGCTAGTGCTTTGTTGATGGTAGTTTCTGGGAAGAAAATCCAACCCTTGTTGGCCAATGCCCTATCTGGGCAAACCCAGGCCAACAACTGTGCAAGGGGCTGCCTTTCACTTAACTACACACCCTCCCTGGCTCGTGGCTCACATCCAATCCAGATAAGAAATGACTGAAAATTGTTATTGCTAGCCAGCTATTCTGTGACCTGCATGAAAAGACTGAAATGACCTCGGGACTAGTCTCAGCACACAGCCGTCTGCCCACAAACCGTGGCAGGCGAAAAGCCTTGGTACACACACCAAAGGCTGGCAGGATAAGTATTTTCTTGGCAGCTGCTCCTCACAGACCAGAGGGGAGGCAGCAGCAAGCTGATCCACTCAGCTCGCCTCACTGCCTGCCTTGCTTGGTCCATAACGAGATCTTTACAAGGTGTTAAAGTAAGGTGTTATACATTGAAACCAACTATGGGCTATTCTCTGCAGGACGATCTGTGGTGAAGTAGGTATTTGCTGGTGGTGCCTTGTGGTGGAAGGAACAGGAGAAAGCCCTTTTGCCTTGCACTCTTATCTCCTAATATGCTCTCCTGGAGGCCCCTGTAGTGCTGGGGTTCTGCTGAAGCCACTCTCCCTGAAAGGAAGACCAGCAAAGCCATCCTGCCATGGACATGCTGCAGTGAATCCTCCTGCTTGATTCCTAGGTCTTCTTTGCGGTGCACAAGCTTTCAAGTAGGCTGCATAGGCCTTTCCTTCAAAATTATTTTTAATAGCATGAGAGGAAATCTGGGAGAAGTAAGTGTAGCCATAGAACTGAACCTGAGGTTGCCCACAAGTGGCAACATCATCATTTAGATAGTACTGGGCAATAATGCATAGAACTATTTTTACCATGTGCTGGGCTTTATGTGCTTTGGGTAACAAGAAAAGCTTCAGTCTAAGCAACCAAAAAATGACAAGGAGGGGACTGTGATTGAAAATTGAAGGGTTCCTCCAGCATGGGGATTGGGGCAGCTAATCCTGCAACTTGTTTCTGCTTCATTAGACATGTCTGTGACCTATGAAATGCTGCTTAGGAAAATGGGAACCCACTGGTGGATGTAGATATGAGAGTTTTATAGAAATGTGCTTTGTAGCAGCATATTGACAAGCCTGTGCCTCCTGATGTCCTCAGCCTTTTTTTTTTTTTTGCCTTCTCAGAATTCCTCAGCATATTTTTTCTGCCTGAATTTGACTATCTAGAGTCTCTTGCAGCCCTTTGGGGCTGGATTTGTGTCTTGCTGGGCAACTGGAGTTTCCATTTTAGACACTGAGTTTCTAGTTATACACCTAAAGAGCAATTATGTGCTCATTGAAGGCATTCCCCATCCCTGCCACAACCGTTTCAAGTAGCTTAGGCGGGCACCCAGGCTTCCTGGAAGCCCTCATGGCAGCTCTTGGTTGATGGCAGCTAATCCAGGCACTGAGGGCCTCATTGTCACGTATAGGTGTCTTCTCCAGGCAGGGGAAGCAGCTGGCTGAGAAGACAGATCTGCTATTAACCTTGCTGCTGACATGTTACTCTCACAGTCAAAGGGCAATTTCCAAGTCTTTACACTGGCACTATTTTCCATAAATGAAGCAGAGAGGCCTAGGTGTGAGATTTTAGGGTCAGAAGATTTCTCAGCAGGATCAATGCAGTCTTCTTCCACTGATGAGCACTGAGCTGGGCTGACTGAAGGTACTTGCTGTCTCTACAACTGCTAAGAACCTAATTGAATACTCTTTAACGCTTCCTTAAAAGGCCAGAATGATTCAATATCCTTCTCTCTGGAGTAGCAGCTTGATCTGAGAATCTGCTAGAGACTTGTCACCATGACCATGGCTGGGAAAATGAGTCCCTCTGTCCATCTTGTGTTTTTAAAACAGGCAGACATCCTTCTCACTGCACCTTCTTTCCCCTCAACTGTTTGGAAGACTAATGACTACTGTGAGATTTTTTAAAGTAAATTGTACATTCCTGATTTCCCCATTTAGTTTCTACTGAAACACTGGCTGACAGTATTAAGGTAACTTGAGATGGTGACTAAGCTCCCTTTTGCCCCCTAATATTAACACTGCTTAAGTGAAAACTGCTTACACCTAATTTCTTGCCAATACAGTTAACAGTGGATGCTGCTTCAATGTTGCTGCAACAGTATCTTGGGTGATCAGATGAATGCAGTAACAAGGCTAGGAGTCACTTGACTGAGAGCCAAATATTGCTTTTGGAAATCCTAAAATGATCAGCGCTTGTAAGGAAGGAGAACAAACACCCTGCCACACATTCTGTCATAATGGGACACTTGCACAGATCAATGCAGCAGTCCTCTTTTCTGTTTGGCAAAGATGACATGGTGTTGTTTCAGGCTGAGAATAAGTGTGTAGGAATCTGCATGGGTTCATGCCTGACTGATTCTTTGGAGGTCATCTGTGAGGATGAAGCCCCTAAACACCCCTGTTGGGGAAATGCCCTCTAAATTCCCCATTCCACCATCCCTATCTGCTGCTGCCAAACACAGCTGCTAACTTAACACCCAGGTCAGCTCACAGCTCTTGCTCCTACCTGTGGGACTGTTGAAGAGCTATAAAGGGTAAAACCTTTGCAAGCCATTTATTAAGCACTTGAATTCCCTGTGCCTTTTAAAGGGGCTGTTTATTACAGCAACTTTGGTTAGGGAATGAACTTGAAGCACAGTAACTATTGCTTTTGACTGCAGACTCCTAAATGCTACTTGCTGTTAGAGCCTTCCTTTTCCTAAGGCTTGTTTTGGGGATTTTTTCCCCCTTTAAATTAAATTAAATCCCTCTTTAAATATGTGGAATACTCTTACAGATCTGGATTACACAGCATCCAGTGAAATTACAGAATCTAGGACTGCTAAGTAATACACTTGAAAAGTTCTATCTTCCCACACTAAGGCAGCAGAGATTATACACACAGTCCTGTAAAATAGGTCAGTTTTAATAACGCTTTCTGCTTTGTGTTTGTTCAGCATATTCTACAAGCCAGCCCATTTTCCTCTATTCAATTCCTAACATTTACTAGAGCTATTTAAGAGAATTAACACTCTCTGCCATAGGTTTTCATGCCATTATCACTGTGTTTTGTTTCACAGCAGTCTTGCCTTAAAGATACGGTCTTAGGGCTCACCTCCACTGAAGCAGATCCTCAGCATGAGCCAAAAGTAATGGACAGTTTATTAATTTCTGGCAATAGTTTCTAAGGAGCAATTAATGTTTGTTTATTACCCTTAGATAAAGAATATATACATGCAGCTTCATTTGGAGTAGGACAGAACTGGGACACTGTTGGTTGTGTGGGTTTTGAATGATAACACTATTCTTAGAGACGATGCTCCCCTGAATAAAGGCACCCCAACCCACCACCTGAGAGTATCTGCCAGGGCAAACAAACTTCAGATACCCACTTCCTCTTTACCTTCCCGTGACTCTCCCATCACTGTAGGCAAGGGCAACACAGCCTCCTGCAGCATCACCTTCTGCATGTTCAGGAAAGGAGTGAGTTATGAGCTCTGAACCTGCCTTGTCTCCTACACACATCTACTTGCTCCAAGTGCTGAGTTCATAAAACTTGAATGGGGAAAAGAAAACAAAGCAAGCCTGGAGATTGTTATGCTGTTCCTTATTCCCTTGTATACAAGAAATTTGGTCCAGGAGAACTGCCTCTCTGCTCTATTGCTGACTACTCTCTTCTCCCACCCCTTTAGGCAATAGTTACCTTGGGCACTTCTAACAAAAACATGTACATTACAGCTCTGAAGTCATTTATAAATAGATTTTTATTTATAAAGTCAATTTACATAAAATATGATACTCTCTTAAAAACTGCATATGTACAACTTAAGAAATCCTAGCAAGTGCATAGAAAAATGCCTTCAATACATTTAAAAAAAAACACAAACTTCAGTTTTCAGAGAGGTGGACCTTCACACCAGACAAACTCAGACACCACGTTAAAACACAACATAACTTTACAGTCTTTTACTGAAGTGTTTGGAGAATAATAATAAAAAAAACAAACA
>VYZS01035194.1:0-17162 GCA_013400695.1 Neodrepanis coruscans
GGAAATGGCAGCGCCCGCGGCCATGTGACAGCCCCACGGCCCTGGCCCCGGCCTGGCCCCGCGGAGCCATGCGGTTGTGGGGCAGCCCCGGCACCGGAGCAGCCCCCGTGTGCCCCCGCGGGCGCGGGCCGGCACCAGTCCTGGCACGGCCGTGCCCGGTGGGGAATGGGGGGGGAATGGTTTTATTTTCTAACCCGCAATACAAGCATATGGGAAATGGGATCCTAGAGCTTGTGCCAGCTTGTGGCAGAAAAACCCAAAGAGCTCTATAGAATTCACGAGTACCCTTAAAATGTGAAGCAATCTTGTTGACTAGTGGCTTCTGGTAGCCTTTAGATTGGCTCTTCCTGCTGCTGTAAGAATTGATTATAATAATTCTAGAAAGGAAATTATATAAAAACAACTTGCCTGTAGAAATATTTGATTACTTCCAGGGCTATTCAGCAGACTACACAAATGGGTGGAAGGGGTGAGCCCCTCTTTTTGCAATAGTCTGTGGACAGAAGAGGAGAAATGTCATGGTTTCATCTTTTTCTATATTTCTTGTCCATCAGGAATATGTTCATGTGCAGTGAGAAGAACTGAACACAGAGCTCTAACAGGACACATAATAGTTTCAAGATATATAATCATCAGGATGCCTAAATAAGGAGATACATTTTGTCCTTTTTCATACTCATTTCCAAGATTAATCTATCCAGATGAGCAGTGGTGTAGTTTATTATGATTCTTTGTTGTTTTTTCCAGGAGATGCTCTTACCCACAGTGTGTGTACTTGTGGTTGAACAGCTGCAAAAAGGTAGCAGCCTCAGTGTGACACAGCTTTACTCTCACAAAGGCAGAAGTGCTGTCTTGCTTTTCAAAAGACTGTAAAATGAAAACTGCATAATGTAGAAGTAGTAGTGCAAGCAACCTTAGCTGTGCTTTTATTAATGTATGCATGCATCTTATTTTGGTGGAGACTACACTGCATTTAAAAACTGCTTGCAGAAGTTTTTGGGGGATCTAAACCTGTCCATGTTGATGGTGCCTGTTTTTCAAACAGCAGCAGGATATTTCAAATATGCTGCAAATGTCACACTTGAAAAAATTCACAAAATGTCCCATACTCAGTCTGCTGAAAAGACAGAAAATTTAGGCTTAACTGATTGAACGCTGGAGAATATATAGAGGATTTTGATCTAGCGAGCAAACAAAGGTACAGCAGAATGGAAAAAAAAGGAAGAACTGAAAAAATACTGTAGTTTTCACATCTTTAAATTAGACCTGGGATGAGAATCTGAAAACTGGGTTTTTAGAAGGATTATTAAGTAAATGTCTTGTCTTTTCAGTCTATTACAATATTATATCATAGTTCATGATCAGTTGTTAGGGTTATGAAATACCTAAAGTTGAAGGCACCAAATCTCTGCTGACGGCTATATTTGATAGCTGTTAATCGAGCTTCTTATAGCAGATTTAATTGTTCTGACTTAATCCTCTCTCCTTGAAATCACCAGTGTTTCAGAGATTTGTATAGTACATGGTTACTTTTCTCAATAGCTCAGTATTGTCTTTCCATCTTTCTTCCCCATGTGTCCACTCTTCAAAGGCATGAATTAAGAATTAATGCTGTCTTTCTTTTCCCACACTACTCACTGCAGTTTTGCATCATATTCAGTACCAACAATTGTGAAATTTCAAGCAATGATCCATGAAGTTTGTTCTACATGCCTGGGGCTTTGCAGAAAGGCAGCAGCCATGTCACATCTCTGTGCCTTTGGTCTACAGTTTAATAGTGTGTCTTCTTTGGAATGAAGAACTGGATTTCATCCCTAGTCATTGGTGATCTGCTGAAACAACAATGTATGAGATACTGTTAACCCTTTCTTAATGTGTAGAACTACAGAATATGAATGCATGAGTGTTCTCTTCACAGACTTCACAGTAACATATCTCAGATATTTTCCAATATGTGTTTCAAAAACATATTGAAAAATTTGATGTTTTATCTATTGGAAAAGTTTCTCCTTTGTACCCTTTCAGTGTTTCACACACACTTTTCAGTAAGGAAGTTTAAATTAACAATTTGACAGAGAGAAAGGACTAAGAGATGAAGCAAGATGATAACAAACAAAACTTGCATTCCTCATGCAATATCTTTGCTTCTGTCCAATTCATCTCCATGTACCTCAGATATTTGGGTAGGAGGAGGCAAAGTTGGGCTATAACAAGGTTTTGTAAACAGTGGTTACAATGCCTGGGCAGAAGTGTGGGTGGGAGACAGAATACGACAAAATTACCTTGAATTTTCTATCTTGACACTTGCTTTGGAGACTTGATCCATCAGGGACCAAATCTGGGCCAACCTTATGACTTGGTCAGACTACCTCAGGAGATTGAGTAGACCTCTTGACCCTTTCTCATGTGAGAGCTATTCCAGTTATATACCCCTTCTTTAACATTTTTTAACACTTCATGTAAATCAGGATGTCTTCTTTAGTCATGGGAGCACTTCATCTGGTTCTAAATCCCACAAATCTCATAATATGTTATAGCCCTAAGCTCTAAGCTCTATAGATGCTATTTAATTTGAGACAATTAATCACAAAATTCTTTTCCAGTTCTTGGCAAGACATGGAATTGCTTGCTCAGGGAAAAGCAGACAAGTCATAGAATCACAGAATATCATGAGATGGAAGGAATATTGAAGTCCAATTCCTGCCTTGGCAAAGCTCTAAGAATTCCACCATGTGCCTGAAAGTGTTGTCCAAATCTTTCTTAAACTCTGGCAGGCTTGGTGCCATGATCACTACTCTGAGGAGCCTGAGCCAGTGCCCAAACACACTCTGGTGGTTATATCCAGCCTGCTCTGACACAACTTCAAGCCATTCCTTTGAGTTCTGTCTCTGGTTCACCACAGAGGAGAGATCAATGTCTGCCTCTCCATTTTCCCTTGCAAAGAAGCTGTAGACTGATGAGCTCTCCCCTCAGTTGAACAAGAAGATACAAGTGAGCTATCTCTTCATAGTATTAAATTTCTTGAATTCTGTTCCCTTAATGTAACTTTTTTTAATGCGAAGCAGTGCAGGAATGAGAATCAATGGTAGAAGCAATGATGATAGCATGTTTTATGAAGCTGCTTCCTCTTCCTCATCTTTTCCTTTGCTCTTTTCATTTGTTCTTTTCTTTACATTTTCCTATTCCATAAGAACACACTTGTATAGGAAAGTTTTCTTTGTTTTTCTCTTCCAAATCTTTCATTAAATATATTCAGGGAAGTTGTTCATATTGGACAGTCTCTGTTGGCTTCTCCTTTATGTGTCCAGCCAGATGTAAGATGAGATTAGCCTTCATGAGTTTTGTTACAATCTGCCCCTGGAAGTGGGAAACTGAGGTTCTTGTTAATAATAGATCTCTTGGAGCAGATTGGAGTGAAATGACACTAAATGTCCAGTGTTTACAAATATATATGTGGCAGGTTTATTTCCTTACAATTTAGTTGCAATGGAAAGGAGGTACGTAGCCATTTTCTTTATTATCTGTAGAAATACAGCAATATAAAAGCCCAAAAATAGCACTTAAGAAAACGTATAAGGAAAAGAAAGACAGAGAAAGAAAGAATAAGAGTAGAAAGAAATTACCATCCCATGGATCCAGCAATAAGATTTGATAGTTGGAATTTAGATGTCCATTGGTCAAACTGATGGTTGCGGTCTCAATCTGTCTCTGGTGGGAGAAGTCCCTGAAACACAATGTTCAATGGGTTAATATACACCGAGATTCACACCTGGGAACACCCAGGTACATCACCTAGAAGGGGGAGTTTTACACCATCTGATGCAACACTTTGGATCATGTGCAGTCCTCTGACCAAAAATGCCAGTGATAATTTCAGTAGAGATTTGTTGAACTGTAGTAAAGGAAATATTTTCAAAGTATCTGAAGAAATGGAGAACCATATTCTCAGATGATGTGAACTGGAAAGGCTCCAATGGATGTCAGTGGATCTATCTAATCCTAATCTATGTATTAGCTTTGAGTCAGGCCCACTCTTTATGAAAACCATCTCATAGATGGGTGGAAACATAGCACACAAGGCCTCTGCCTCAGCATAAGATCTTGCTTCTAGAAGCACACAGTGCATCCATGTGGGATGCTGAAATAATGAAAAAAATGGTGCAATCAGAACAGCTGTACTTCTGTAGAATTTTCAGCTGGTTTGTAATAGCATTTTATGACTGCCACACTAATAGGTTTAAATTATTTAAATTATTTAAGTTATTTAAATTATTTAAATTATTTAAATGTGCTTTAATCTGCTTATGTAATTTAAACACCTCTGGAGTGGTAAGCATTCATCAAATTATTTGTTATAGTGGGAGTTCTATCATATTGAGCCAGATGCTGCTTTCCATGAGATACGCCATTGTGTCTGGCCCAAACTAAGCCGAATAACTCCATCAAATTCGATTAGGCTATAAAATAGGCCTCTCCTATGTATTAAAACACAACAGAGCACATTCTTGGCTCTTCTAAGCACGTGAAAAGGTTTCCTGAAAATAGCTTTATCAGCTATGCTATGGCTGACAATTTTTCCCCTTCCTTTATTTTTTTTATTTTACTTTTATTTCTTTCTACATCATTACTCACCCTACAGACAAATCTTCATAACAGCTGATCTAGTTAAGAGGGAGAAATACAGTTTAGTGTGAAATGGCTCAGAAGTCTTCTTTATTGCTGTATATTGCAAAACAATAACCAAATTAAAACAAACATGATTTGTAAGGGAACAAATATTAACATTTTTCAAGTCCATGTCCTGCATTATTTACTCTCCCCTCATCTGGTGAATTAGTACACTTGAGACCCACATAGCCCTGCATAATTTGCAAACACAGATCCAGTCTTGTGTTTCTCCTATGTCCAGATTGCCTTTGATGTGGGCAGGAGTTTGGAATTTTCTAGGAGTGTGAGAGCAAACCATCACGTGCTCTCTTGACATGAGTTAGAACTGAAGTAAGACCAGAACAGACATCTCATACATGTAAATAATGTACACAAGCGCAGTATCATTTGTTTTGAGTTCCTTTCTGAAATATTTTCCCTAAGAGCTCTATTTCATTTGTTTATAGTTGAAATTATCAGCATCTACTGGATGGACGTCTACTATGTTTTCTGTCTTAATTTCTCTGCTGGCTCCCAAGGAAGGATAGCTGTGTCTATTTGTAGAGCACCTAGCACTGCTCCACTGTGGCTTTGTGATCTGTGCTTGAACCAGTTTGGTTTGATTCTCTTGACTATTTAGATTGAGGTTAGTTTAAAGTGTCTATTATCACCCATTCTCCAATGCTGCCTTTTCTTTTACATTTTGCTTCTCCATCTTCCAGGACCAGCTTGGGATTCTGCTTCCTGCCATTCTGCCCAGGTTCTGTATCACTTCTATCAGTCTCTGGGCAAGTGGGACCCCCATCTGTCACACTTTGCCCACCCAGTCTGGGACATTGATATCTTTGTCCCGCAGTTCCTGAAGGTGTTGAATCCTATTCACATGCCTAGTGCTGCTTCCCATACTATCTACATTTTCATTTATTTAATCAATAAAATATACAAGAGACAACATGACAAGTCAGAATCCATACAACACAATCACTGCTAAATAATGTGCATCACAGATGCTTTCAGCTCACCGGAAAGGAAAAAAAAAATGGTTTTGGCTTTCCTTAATTGCTTTGATGCTGAAAACCATCTTGATCCAAAACCAATGTTTTAATAGATTAATCAAATGGAAGATATTTCATTGCAATATCAGAAAAGTAGTTACATATTACTGGCTGAAGTCTGCTTTTTGCCCCAGGTATTGGGTTCCTTGGATAACCTTGAAGAAATGTGATTATATTGATATAAAGGGAAGCAACAACGAGACTATGAAGAGAATTTATTAGACCTCAGGATAAATCTTGTCTGGTGGAAAGGTATTTTCTTCTATTAGTCCTTCTCACAGTGAATTTCATGGTAATTTCCATGCCCAATTTGATTTCTCGTGAACAGAAATTCTCTGCAGCTAAAAAGCTATGGTAGAGGTAGATTTGTCTTTCTTCAATGCAGCTTCCTTGTTCTCCATGTGTTCAGATGTTGAATGGAGCACCAGTTGCCAAAATGACATCACAATTTATCTTGCCTATGGAGTTCCTATCTCAACACATTTTGAAAGGACACATTATTTGGGAACAGTTGAGTTGCCACCCGCTGATAACTTAAGATCAGTTCATCCCCAGAGGTTAGGTAACTCACACAGGTAGAACAGGTAACAGACGAACAAAATCAGAAAAAACCCAATTATAAATACTCCTCTGTTTCTCAGTAAGGAAAACTTTTTCTAACCATAGTTTGGTGAGTTTTATTTGTGTTGTTACAACACTACCTATGTAAAAAAAAAAGTAACATGATTGCATAAAATTATGCATACCGGAATTATAGCATAAGACCCCTAATGCAAACTCTTGTGTGTGGCTGAGTAGAAGAACAGGCAAGTAGATGCTGAGCAAATGGTATATGGCATTACAGAGCCTAAAGGGAAAAATACAAATTCCTTGCTAAAGCATGTACCTGATATGAAAATATTTTAAGAAGAAAATATCAGAACTATTTACAGAGTTTATAATTCAAGAAAGGCATAGTTTTAATGACAGCACAGAAGAGTACAAATCAACTGAGACAACACAGTACTAGAGGAGAACACAAATGGGGTCATTTAGAAGTGATCCTAATCTGAAAATTACTCCCAGCATAGGAAGAACAGCTCAAATTGACCAAAACAGTCATGGAAATCTGACTGGCAGAGAAACCTGCTGACATCTTTCTATCTGGTGTTTCTTTATAACTTTATAAGCAATCAGCAGGTGAGGCAAACACCACCATTTCTACTTTTATCACTCACAGAAAAAAAAAGAAGGCTCCATAGGAATCTATGAGACTTAAATTCTGAGATTCTGGTGAGCTTGGAATGAAATACAAAATTAGAACCTTGATTCCTTGTAGTCACCAAGATTTTCATAGTACTTCTTGTGTGAGCAGAAGTGTTGGCACAGTGAAGGTCAGCACATTCTACTGACCTTAAAATCCTCAGTGATGTTTCAGTTCTGTGCAATATGCTCATGGATCAGAAACCCTTAGCTTGTGCTGGGGGCAACTAAAAAGCTGCAAAGTTCCACCTTCATTGTGAGTAAGGTGAGGGCTAATGTGATTTAAATTTGTTACGTTCAGATGCTTACCAAGGGGATAAATGTCAATGAGGTATATAGAAAAAAACCCAATTTTCATGTAAAGAACCTCAGAGCTTTATCATGCCTTCAATGTACGCAGTCCACATAGCTCTCTGATTCCTTCTGAAATGAAAAGGTCCAGTAGACCTTTAGAAGAGTATTCTTATGTGCATAGTTGTTTTAAGAGGATGGAGGAACTAAAATGCAATGGAAAATTGTCATCCCAGTCCCACTCTTTATTAATGGCAAAGAGCCCTGTGATTTGAATTTGAATTTAGGATATTGCCTTTAATTGGCAATACACAACTGACAATACACAATTGGTTACATCATCTTCTGTTAATGTCTTTCTTCTCACAGTTTGTCTGAAGAAAAATGCTCTAATGAGAAAATGTTCTGTCCATTTTATTAAGGATGGAATGATAGCCATAAAGAGAGTTCCCACAAAAACCAGCATGCAGAGATGGATTAAATGACAAACACCAGGGCCAAGGGCCCTAGTGGCTGGAGTTATGTCATTATCAGAGAGTTTAAGCTCCTGTCTTTTGTTTGGAGTAAAAAAAAAAAAAACAAAAAAAAAAACGACTTTAAAAACATGACTATAAAGCTGTGGAAGCAGCATTTGAAAACACAAACATGCCTGAGAGGTATGAACTGTATCTTAAATAGAAAACCAATTCATGGGCTAAATCAATGCAACAATCCTCTTCGTCTCAAAAAGTTTCTTGAAGTGCTTTGCAAACATGTATTATACTCACTCCTCCTCCCCCTCATCCTCAAAAAAAAAAAGAAAAGTCTCATAACTTAACTGAGGTGCTTTAGCTCAGGCCACCTATGGGTATTAGCTTAGAGGTCAGGACCAAAGTCCTCAAATTCCATTCTGTTCGGTGGACATAAGAAGCAGCCAAAATTTTACTGCTGACCAAGTGTGCTTTCTGATTGTGTTTTGTACACCAGAAAGTCAGGCAGGCACATGCCATTGTTGCTGCTTGGCCCAGGCAATTTAGTCTGCCTGCAGAAATCACTTGCAGTGAGCTGTCCTTTTACATCCTGGTTTTAGAACATTGGCTCTGCATGGGGTGTGAGTGAAAGTAATTGCAGCCAGCAGTTTTGAACTCAGAGGGCTTTTTTTTTTTTTCTTTGCGGGGGAGGGTGAGACTTGTTACTTTAGGATATTTTATCTTTAATTACTTCTTGCAAAAGGAAGTCTTGTAAGCAATTCACTATAAAGAGAGATGGGAGAGTCAACTAGTTAGGGTTGTCACTGGTTTGTCACCGATGGCCCATATGGGCTTCAGCCAATAAAATAGAAGGATTAACCAAAAGTATCTGTTGCTTCATGTGAGAACCTTGTTACTTTACTTAAGGACTCATGTGTGGGAAGAGACCGACTGGTAAGAAAGGAGAAATGACAGTAATTTTGAAATGAGGGAAATTCTAAGAGAATCTCCATTGTCATTCTTCAGAGGGTGGGGGACTGGAAAAGTGGTCTTTATTACACAAGGAAAAGAAGACCATCCTGGCCCAGGAGGGACAATGACCCTTCTCCAATATGATTGCAGAAGAAAAGAACAGAGACTTCTGTGGCTGTCTAGGACACAGGCTGCCCCTTCTAGCCGTGCACTCACGGTGGGGCAGCTCACGATGAACAATTCTCTTTTTCTCCTGCCATGGTTTAGGAATGGCATTCTCCAATTAGTCTTTCCACTGAAACCACTCCAACCCACATGGCTGCTCCCCCTTTGTCTCCTCCTCCCCCTCCAGCAGGATGGGGAGGAGAATTGGAGGGGGAAAAGGTAAAGATCACAGACAAGAACACAGATAAAAAAAGATCACAGATAAGAACAACTTACTAGAAACAGCAACTAGATAAGAAAATGAACAGTAAAAGTAACAGTAGTAGTGACAGAGGTTACAAGAAAATAAATATTGCTCACTGCAGAAATCCCTGACAATAGACCATACCCTTCCACTCCCTCTGCCATGCTATCTTCACTGTTCCCAGCTGCTCCCTCTGATTCAGAACTGGCATTACCCCATTGCTCCCTCTGCCATGCTTACTCCACAAGGAACCCCTTCCCCTCTGAAGAGGCTCCCTTCCTTCACCCCAGGCAATGAGGTGGTATGGAACAACCTCCTTGTCCTAGCTGTGCCCCATCCTGGCTATTGCAAAACTTAACCCTGTTCTGGCCATAACCAGTATACCTCCCCACAGCAAAAGGTTAAAGCACAAGCATGCTCATTTCCCCAATAGGAGGATGAATCAGTTTACCTGGTTCTTGGATGGGAAGACTGTTTGTGGGCTCACATCTGTGCACATGCATATTTTTGTGATTATCTAGCATGGCTGATGTTTTGCTGAGGTGATTAAAGAGTTAAATACCTCTAAAGAATTTCATAGTGTTTATTTTTATCCAGGCACCTGTGTCCTTTCTGCAAATGCTGCACATAGTAGTAGATTATTGTGAGGTGAACTTTCAGCATGATTAATAATTTCAACATCTTTCATCAACAAGCAGTAGACACTGAATCTGCTTAATGGCTTATTTATTATAAGGGTCCTTAAGATCTTTCTTCCACTTCTCCCTGGTGGATTTTGGGATATGTCGTTCATGATTGTTACTGTCAGCCTACTGGCAAAAATACTCTCGGCGTGTTATATATATAAACAGATATGCTTTTAAATTACTCATCTGCATTTCCTCATGTATGTATAACCCTGCCAAGGGCTATAAAGGCACAGGTGACTTTGTGTTGGTTCACCTTTAAAATAGCAGGTCTTTTCTTTCGAACATTTCAACATGTGAACATTGTTCTGTAATACTGTTGCTTGAAAATTGGATGTCAGGTCAAACATCTGATTGGGAAACTTGGAAATCTTCACCGACATCCAGGTTCCTGAAAACATTCCTTGAAGTTTTGCTTTGCAGAGCTTAAAAATTTGAATCCACTTATTTTCCAGTGAAATGTGATTCTCATTTAAGTTTTCTAACTTAATGGTACATAAGCCAGGAGGGCCCTTACTTTTAAACATTTCCTTGTGAGAAGACAGAATCAGTCCTGTTTGCCAGCATTACCTGTAAATACAGATCAGTGTGTCAGCCCCTGCAGCACTGCAGTGATTTTCATATGGAATATCTTTGTTTGAGGTGACCATATAACATGAGTTGTGGTGCTGCTCACATACCAAAGAGGTGCCATGTAGGGTCCTTTGAAAGGGATATGCAAATGCTTTCCTCTCACTCAGACATTCTGTGGTAGAATGTTTTGTGTAATTATAGTGAAAGAATGAAAGTTCAGTGGCACAGAACACAATTTCAATATTGATTGGTGTTACAGTTGCATAACATTTAGGGACTCTGTAAGAAGCAGGGTCAAATGTGTTTAAATACTCAGAAATAAAGCAGTGTAAAAATTTTGGGAAAAACCAATTGGATCTTACCAGAACATGATGTTTATTAAGCACTGAGCCAGACCAAACTTTCCTTGTCTTTAACAAAGCCATGATTTCAACAGCTGTTTAAATTCTGAAGCAGTAACAACAGACAATGAGTACTGAAATTAGTGGGAAGGCAAGGTACTCTACATATCAAAATACACTTTGCAGATTTTGATTTTCATTTAGCAAAATGAATAATTGGAATCAGTAAAAACCTGCATACTCATGGCTTTTTAATGTAAAAATATATGTAATTCTGGCATATATAAATGTGGAAGGTCTCAGGTCTTCAGAAATAAATACATTCATATTATGTTGAATGTCTGCAAGGAAATATGAGGCACAGAGACCATAAACACTATGCCTTCATCACTGAGAAAACTAATGAGCAAAGTGAGCTACAATCAACCTGTTTTTCTCCCATCCCAGGGAACTAGGAACAGCCAATGTGGGCAGTAGGCAGATAGTAGGACATGAGATTCTTCTGCTTTGCTGTTCTACTGCTACGGAAAAGTTCCTTCCACTTTGAAGGCTGTGGCCCCTTTATTTTCAGCTAAAAATACTCTCTGCCACCTTGAGAGACAAGCTCCTTTATATATACACTGTTTTTAAAGTGGGTTTTGCATGTGAAAGTATAGAGTCCCTCTGAGACTATTTTACTGAGACAGCAACTAAAGCTTATATATGTATTGGCAATGTATATTTTATATATAGCTAGATTAATATATTAACTGGTGGGTAGAGACAATTTTAAAGATTGTTTGGTTTAGATTCACACTGGAAATAAGACCACAACATAGGTTTTATTTCTGTACCTAAATGTCCTCAATTTTGGACTAGCCTCAGTTATAGCATTGTTGCCTTAGAGCTATTTTTGTACCTGATTCTTGTATATTTTCTTCATGGCTTTTTTAATTAGATGCTTTTAGTCATACCTACTGGCACATGAAAAAGTAAGTTTTCTGAGAGAAAGAATGCATTTCTTAAATAGCTGAAGTCATGCTCTTTTAAAAGTTTTGAGTCTGGAAAAAGCTGTTTTGAGAGGTTTCCAAAGGTTCCTGCCAAAATGCCATGAGACCATTACTTCACATTTACTTCCAGATTTATCTGGAACTGAGAAGTGCAGACAGAACACAGAAGAACTGAAAGAAATGAGTTAATCAAGTATTTCTGTCTTTTCAAAATTAATTATTTCTGGTTTAGTCTGAGAAAAACAGAAAACTTCAGACAGGGAGGAAGTTGACTTTATTTCCTAACACTTCCATTCTAAAGAAAATCCTCTTCAGATTAAAGACTGCTTTGATTAATTAGAAGATAATTATCAATTTTCTGACTAAACAATAGTTTCTTCTTGCTCATCATCTTTCTTGTTTTGGCAGCAGATCTTATATATATACTGAGGGAAAGGTTTAGTTCCTGTAGAAATGCATGCACATGGAGGAAAAAAACTCACTTATTTGAGAAGTGAGATTATAGTGCTGCACACATTACTTCAGGTATGTGCAAGTCAAATACCTACTGACCTGAAGCAGTCATGGTTCAGACAGCCCAGCATGGTTTCCTGCCTGCTGTGGCCTGGCACAGCCTAGGACAGCGCGAGATTTCTCAAAGGATGGCTGGCAGCCACTGCTTCCACAGGGGTGGAAACCGGAAGGCTGGTAATAAATGGAGAGAAAACTTGATATTCAGAGTTAGCTTTCTGAAACCTTCATGATTTCAAATTAGTGCTTTCACATAGTGATCATCTTTTCCTCCCTTCCACAGGTGAATGGGGAGAACTTTTCTAAGCTGAGGTCCAGATAACAATGCCAGGCAAATACCACCCTTACTGTAACGACAATGCAACGGAGATACCAGGATGCCATGGAAGAGAGGTCTATTTCTGCCTGCCTCATTTGAACCTTCTCTGTACTTTGTTCAGCAAGATCTATTATGAGAATAGTGATTTGTGTAAGATAAAATACTTTCTAATTTCTGAAAGGGAGGCCATTTTAGACATACCTTCATTTTTTTCCCTGTGTAAATTAACTTCTTTTTAGCACAGAAGGAGACAAACCTCAAGGAAATTCAAGCTAATTTTTGGTGAAACAGAACACAATAGTTTGCTTCTTTTTCCAAAGAGCCTGATGCTCCTAAAATTAAATTTTTGGTGTGTGCCTAAATATACTACAAAGAAAGCATTTCCTGCAGTATTTTGGTGCCCCTGCTTGGCTCCAGCTGGAACCAAGAAATGTAGAAGCCATTTCAAACATGAAGACTAATTGTAATAGTTTGCATTCATAAAATGATCCAGATACTAACAACAATGGACTGCGTTTAGAGTGTGAGCATGGTAAAATGGCTCTGTTATAGGCATGGTACTTCAAATGAAGTGATAAAAAGGAGATAAAGGCATTAATTATATTAAGCTTGGTATACTTTGACCAGAGGTATAGCTGCTTATGAAACTGAAAATGCTGTTAATTCAATCACTGAAATAATTCAGCACAAAATAATGAAAATGTGGCAATTTTAAAATAAAGCTAAGACATTTTAATTGCCTAGAATTCAGACTTGTTTGGAACTGCAGAAAAGAGGGCTAGATGGGATGTCTTGTCTTATCTTTTCTCATTATATTTTATACACAAAAATAGAGACAAATAACTTAGACAGGTTCCTTTAAATCATGTAGCAACTGCCTCTTGACAGTTTAACTACTTTTGCTATTCTTAGACATATTTCACCCTCAACTGAAAAATGGTCTAAATTTTCTTAAAGTAAGAAAACATGACCACTTCTGTCATGAATAGAAAGAAAGCATGGGAGGTTTAGAGGTGGCTGGTATGACTTACTCTGTTTAGAAAATGAATGTAGACCTAAATGAAGAGGAAGAGATGCTTTCTCTTTCACTGAGGATCCTTGACAGCACTTGTAGTATCCTGGTCCATACATATTCTCAGGTGGATACAATGCATGTCAATTTGCTGTNGCAGTATTTTGGTGCCCCTGCTTGGCTCCAGCTGGAACCAAGAAATGTAGAAGCCATTTCAAACATGAAGACTAATTGTAATAGTTTGCATTCATAAAATGATCCAGATACTAACAACAATGGACTGCGTTTAGAGTGTGAGCATGGTAAAATGGCTCTGTTATAGGCATGGTACTTCAAATGAAGTGATAANTACCACGTTGGTAGTATTAAAAATAAACACTTATTTCTATAAAAGAAAGTGTGAACTCTATTTCCAGTAAATTCTATAGATAGATAGATACCTACCTTAATTAAGAGTAATTAAGATAGGATTCATGCTACTGTATTTGATGTTAAAGAATACACATAGATACAGTTTGAGCTTTAAAAATTCTTGCAAACTCATAAAGTATAAGTTAGTGTTGACTTTTTAAATGGCATTATTAGCGTTGCATCCCAAGAAAATCAAACAACAAGTCACGTTCATGCAGTACTCATGAATCAGTAAAACACAAAGCTGAGCTGAACAACATTTACATGACATCAATCACAAACTGTAAAATACCCAATAAATTTCACAACATACCTGTGGAACAAGTTTTGCAATGTGCAAATAACACAGATTCCCCATTACCAGGAAGAAGAAAAAAAAAAGTCTTTCAAAACACGCAATACGAATTTTACAGTGTACATGAAAAACAAGTTCTACCATATGTATGAAAGTCTGAAGAATAAATATAGTATCTTAATATTCAGTAAATCTGAAATGACCCATTGTCTCATATTGAATCTGTATTTGGTTCTTTTTGTCTTTTGTTGCCTCAGAGTTTCATTATGAAGGTAAATTAATGTGAGAACTGGTCTCTTAAATGAACTATTTTATCTCTGACCTGAAATGCCATGATCTAGGATCTGCCTTTTATCTGCCCCATAAATTGGCCCCTAATAGATTCAAGAAAGTTTCTGAAAAGCAGAAATAGAAACAGAAAGGAATGTAACCATCTGAACCATAGATACAAATACCCTGTGTTATGTATGTGAATTAGCTTCCAACCGAAGGAGAGTCAAAATGCACCGTAAATGTTTACAAAAATGATGAAATGAACACAACATATAGGCTTACTCCACATAATTTTAGGCACCTAAATGAGAATTGTCATGGTGTCTTTAACCTTTGTTCTTTATATGTGGGTTAGTGGATTATTGCACCATCTGTGTGCACATAATAGTGCCAAACTAGTGCACTATGAGGATTCCTGAACCAGCATGGCATATCAAATGGAACTGGTAGCTGTGATACACAGAATGTGGTATTGCCTTCAGGTAGCCTTTAACATCTGTCTTCTATCTCTCTATCTTCTGGATTTTCACAAAATACATGGAGATCTCTTGTTTCAGAGAGCTTTAATCTGTGCTTGGTCTTGGCTGGAAGAAGTAAACAGATGACAGAAGTTATGGGGAGGGGCAAACATGCAGGCAGTAGCATAGTATTGGGTGGTGTTTGTTCTAGCAAATCAGACAAAATAGCACTAGAGCAATGGACAGGAGATAAAGTTGGGGTAAACATCCCTAAATATTGTGACCTAGACCAAACTAAAAGAAAAAAAAGAAGAGGTTTTAAACACAATTGTAGATAATAGAAGTATCCACCATTTTATAATATTGTTTGAAGTACAGAGGGTACATAAAGCAATTACCTGTCTTTAGCTAACTACCGTTGCCGTTGAGTTGGAAAGATGCATCTCCTCTTTGTTAGTGTCCCGGTTTTGGTCAGGACAGGGGTTAATTTTTGCAGTAGCCAGAAGCGGCATGACTATGATATTGAGGTTATTCTATATCACCTTACCTCATGTACAGGTGGTGGCGTGGGAAAGAGTCTCTTCTGATCGGGTAGCACGGCAAACCAGTCAGGGTATTGTAGATTTCCGTGTGGTAAGCTCTCATGTGTTAATTGTTTGCTTGTCTTGTACACTCTTTTATTAATATTGTTTCTATTACTGTTCGTTTTCTTATCTCTTTATTGTTTCCAGTAAATTATTCTTATCTCTTCACATGATCTACACCTTTTGTGCCTCCAGTTCTGTTCTCCAACACACCACATAGGGAAGGAGAAAGGGACAGAGGAGTGAGCAAGCAGTGCATGGTTCAGAATGTTTTGGTGGGAACACTATTTAGTGTTTAGTAATGGAGAATATAATTCCTAAACCATGACAGTTAGTCATTCCTTTTCAAATTTTTTGGAAGTATTTGACCTTGCAGCTGTAGAGGCATATGAATGTTGCTTCAGTCGTAGGAGACTCTGGTCACAAAGAAGTGTGTAAAGTCTCAATTTGAAGAAAGGAAATGTATATTTCTTTGATTTTAACTGAAACGAAAAGGAGTAATGGAAGAGTAGAATGAGAAGACAAAACTAGTCATAGAGAGAGAAGCAGGAAAGGAAATGATAGGAATAAAGATGCAGAGAAAGCAGAAAAAATAAGATTTATCACCCCCAGACAGTCACTGAGAGAGTGTTACAACAAAAAGAACTTGATTTTTGTTTAGGAACAGGTGTACAGTAGAGAAATATCCAGTTTCTCTGCAGCTGTGAGGAGGGACATCTCCATTTTTCCAATTCAAACAGTTTCCATGTGACAAAATACTTGGTCACATATTGGGTAATGCTGGTGCGCAAAGACCATGTGGTATCCAGGTGAGCAGTTCTGTACCTGAGACTATAGCAGCTCAGTACCCTAGTAATATTGCCACTGGACTGATTTCCTGCTGTAATTGCAATGATGACAATTTATTAAAGAATGGCTTTGTTCTTTTCAGATTTGTAAAAAGTGAGAAAAATATATCCAAGAGCCAACAGAAGGTTATTGTGTATATATTCCCTTTTTTAGTGCNATTACTTATACATAGTATAAAAACTAAAATTACTTTCCTTGTGGCTTGCACATACTTTGGTTAATTTTAGCCAGGGTTTCATTTCTCATAACCTAGTCCCTTGAAGTGTATTCTTTTCAGAATTTGCCAAATGGCAAAGAAATGCTAGTTCTTACAAATCTCACCTCACTTTGTTTTAAGCACTCCTGAAATGCTATCTGTTTCACAGAGCATTCCTTCTGCAGCTGTCACATGCTGCTGTGCTTGCTATGTACTTATTGGACTGCACTGTACTCACATATGACTCTGTTTTTTTCAAGGGAGAGTTTGTACTCTGTTCTGTATATTTATTCCTTGGTTGCTAATAACTTATGATTCTCTCTAAATGACAGAAAAGCTCACAACCATCTTAAGTAGAAGAGGAGATCAGCCAAGGAAAAAAAGTGAATAATATACTGCTTCTCTGAATATTGGTATAAACTGAAATGATGGTAGGAAATAAGTCAATAAATTATCTTGCAGTGCATTTCAAAAACTTCTGTTTGCCCCCGTGAGTAAGCACACTTGCTGAGATGGGTCAGACCTGGAATAACATGGGTTTTTTCTAAGAATGGAAGGTTTCCCTGGTATGTACAAGTGCTTTAAGTAAGTAAGTTTAACC
>VYZS01035225.1:5473-24286 GCA_013400695.1 Neodrepanis coruscans
TACCATGCGTCTCTTAATGACATAACCAACCGTTTGGGGGCACGAATTCTGATTTTAGCCTTCAAGTTTTCTATTTGCTATTACAGTGTCTCTTGTAAGAGCCAATTGAAAGTTATTTTTAAATCACATGGTATGGAGCATCCACTGTGGTTTGGTATCTCTTGTTTTGCTGATTAGATTAGCACTGCTGAACTGTTTTGCATCCCTATCACAGAAGACAAACAAGCAGACTTCCAAAGAGCAAGGGAGATCTTTAAACTTTAAACAGACAAACTCTGATTATGTCAGATGGGCTTTTTACAAAATGTTACATCATCACACAATTATTGAGGAAAGGGATATTTTATTAGAAAACTCAGGTCTTTCACCTGAATCTTATCAATTGGCCAGTGTGGTTGTCATGCTGCATTTAGTAAGCCCTGCAGAATCATTAATTCAAATACCTGTACCAGTTGCAGATCTCTTNAGACCGATTTTCACACCACATATTTGTGAGGCATTTCCTTTGGTGCTGCTGCACTGGGTGACTGTGGTGATGAACAGAAAGCCACTGTAGAGACAACTCTGAGACCTTGATGTCCAGTGTCATTGTGTAAGCAGGCAATGTTCTACCAAGGCAAAACAGTGCAGGAGAAAATTCTGCAGCATAAGGCAACAGAAACCTGCTCCTAACTGCCTTTGGTTTTCCCAACTGCCATGTCTGGTTAATTCAAGTAGACAGTTGTATGAATAACCTTTCACTGCATCTTCTCCTGGTGTTAAAACAAAAATTTAAATACTATGCAACAACCAGTTTACTTCCTGACCTGAAATGCACTATGAATTATCACCCTGGAACTGTGGGATATAAAGTAATTGAGTTTCAAGCTCAGGCTTTCTGATCCAAACCTCTTGGGAGCAAGACACATCTGCCTTTACAGGCAGCAAAGCCTGGAGAGACCCAAAGAGATTAGAAGCTTTTTCAGTTTCACTCCTGTTCACTTTCAACTTAGTTTCCTGCCCATGTTGGTGTCAAAAGAATAGTTGCAAGGAGGTCCAGCATAAGGTTGTTGGTATTTTTGAAGGGTTTCATGTCCAGTCAATCCTTTTTACTTATGTGTTGAACTTATGAAAACATGTCTGGATANGAGGAAAGGGATATTTTATTAGAAAACTCAGGTCTTTCACCTGAATCTTATCAATTGGCCAGTGTGGTTGTCATGCTGCATTTAGTAAGCCCTGCAGAATCATTAATTCAAATACCTGTACCAGTTGCAGATCTCTTTTTATACTGTTGAAGTCTCTACAATCTGATTTACTGGCAGCCTAGTAAGTCCTCTTTTCACCAAGCTTACTCTCTCTCTTTTTATTGTTAGAAGGACTTAACAGGTTCACTCTGAAAATGTAAAGTACAGAGCAGGAATAACTAGCTACCTGGCACAGACAGGGGAGAGGATGAGAAGATGAGACATTTTACTGTATTAAGTAAAAAAAGATGTGGGATTTAAAACTAGCAGCAGAAAAAGCTTTTTAAAAAGAGCTTATGCCAATCTGATATGATGNCCACATATTTGTGAGGCATTTCCTTTGGTGCTGCTGCACTGGGTGACTGTGGTGATGAACAGAAAGCCACTGTAGAGACAACTCTGAGACCTTGATGTCCAGTGTCATTGTGTAAGCAGGCAATGTTCTACCAAGGCAAAACAGTGCAGGAGAAAATTCTGCAGCATAAGGCAACAGAAACCTGCTCCTAACTGCCTTTGGTTTTCCCAACTGCCATGTCTGGTGAATTCAAGTAGACAGTTGTATGAATAACCTTTCACTGCATCTTCTCCTGGTGTTAAAACAAAAATTTAAATACTATGCAACAACCAGGTTACTTCCTGACCTGAAATGCACTATGAATTATCACCCTGGAACTGTGGGATATAAAGTAATTGAGTTTCAAGCTCAGGCTTTCTGATCCAAACCTCTTGGGAGCAAGACACATCTGCCTTTACAGGCAGCAAAGCCTGGAGAGACCCAAAGAGATTAGAAGCTTTTTCAGTTTCACTCCTGTTCACTTTCAACTTAGTTTCCTGCCCATGTTGGTGTCAAAAGAATAGTTGCAAGGAGGTCCAGCATAAGGTTGTTGGTATTTTTGAAGGGTTTCATGTCCAGTCAATCCTTTTTACTTATGTGTTGAACTTATGAAAACATGTCTGGATAAGAAACAATTCCAATGTGAACAGCGAGCAGCTGCCATGTGAGCTACATGTGTGTAAATACACCATCAGTGGCAGCAAAATGGTGATTCTCAGACTACTGTCAGACTGTCACTTTGAAGGGGCCTGTCTTCCTTTAGTATTACACATAGCACAGTTTGGGGACCCTATTGCAAGTAAAACATGTTCTATATAAGAAGCTGATTTGCAAGTTACAGTGGTCAGAACTGAGGTACACGGTATTAAATGTCAAGCTCTCAAGTGATGAACACGTCTTCAAAATATACGAGACCTCTTCAGAGCTCTTTCTGCCTTGCAGACATATGGCAAATGCTTAATTGCTGCTGAGCAGAGTGCTAGGACTATGCTAAAAGATCCAATTACTCAGGATCCTTAGTGCTATGGAATATATATTAAATTACATTTTCTCTCTGTTTAGTGCAGATTTTTTGCGATGTTTTTGATCTTTGCTATTACTTATTTTTAAAAAGATGTAGCGGGAAGGGAATGTACAGTTCCCATTTGAAAATCAGGAATGGTAAAAGTGTTATTTACTGAAATGTGGGAAATTAATATTCTGTTCTGGGCCAATTCATTTTGGCATCTGAGTGCATGTAAATTCTCAGCTGGTTGCTAAGCATTACTTCATGGTCTTCAGATAGTCTAATCCAGCATTTCCTTCTTTGAATCATACTTCTCACACTTGTCCTTGGTGCATCAATGTTTTGGTTTTTCCCTTTCTCTCTGGAAATTTAGTACTTTTCTCAAGAATAAAAAATGCTTGATTTTTCTTCTCCAGAAAAAAAGCAAAAATCTTTTGTAGCATTTCTATACTGATTTGACCTCAGCAAGTAACAATGGAAACATGTTTGACAGAAACAAAGATCCTTATCCAAAAAAACCCTTTAAGTATCATCTGAGTTTTTAGTTTCTGATTGTAACTGGACTTGCAACACATTGGCATAAACCCAAAATGAAGCATAAGCTTGAATTGAACTGCAATCTCTAGGTAGCTGGTATGTCTTTTAGTGCCAGGAAGAAACAAGTTCTCAGAGGACTGAATTAACAGTCTCTAAAAAAACCTGTTCCTTTTGCATATACTGTTATTGGACATACAATAAAACAAGTTCTCTCTGCATTTCATTAACTTTGCCCATGCATGCGTATATAAATAGTATGGCAATGCCCACTGAAAAGACAATCTCTCAATACTCCATTGTGTTTGCACATGCATGCATAAGAATGTTGCGTTTTAATATTTAAAGGCTCTTGTTATGTGGTCTGTGATGAAGTTTGTGTAAGTAAGCAAGCTTGCTGGGTTGTTCTGCCTCATGCTGCCAACGACCCTGTCTCACTGTTTGCCTGCATTGGGCAAAGAGGTTTGGCTTCCCCGACCCAATACTCCTGTTTCACATGATGGATTTCTGTATTAAAAATTATGTAAAAAATTATGTATTAAAAATTATGTGCTCTCTTTCATGGATTTCCTACTTGTCTTGTTAAAAAAGATTTTTTTTCTCCCTTTGTGATCTGTGTTGCAGTTCAGACTTTTTCACTTAAACCCATCATTTTAATTCTGGAGAAAGAAGTGTTCAGGTGGGACAGAATTACACAAATCTGTGCAGCAAATAGTGTTTGCAAATCTTTATCAGTGTGATCCCAAACCCACAAAGAAATTAGATTATTTTAACATGTTATTGCATTTACAGACACCTTTTCCATACAGGGAGCGAGGCCAGGTTCTTGTGGATTAAACAGCACACGATCAAATGATTAAGTCTATTGTAGTGAATAATTTTGAGGAAACATGATTAAAAACTCCATTGGGACTCTTAATGTGATTTTTTTGTGTAGGAAAAAGTCAGGTGGCATTTAGGAGTGTGAACCAGTAATTAAAAGCTACATATTATATATACATGCTTGCACCTATATTAAAAACTTGTGTAGTGGAGTACATAAGGGATGGAGATAACCCATAGACAAAGATCATGTTGAACCAAAGTTCACAATGTTCCATAAAGTGAATGTACTTTGGCTGTGAGCTAAATGATATATCCTTCCTGTTCTAGAGAAGGAAGACCCTAGTCTAGAGACGGCTGTGAAGTGGTGGTGACTTTCCTTGTTTATGAGATAAATTGAGTTGTTACCAGTGGAGAATTAGATCAGTACTGTCTCATTCAAGTCAGACTTTTTTCAAATTCCAGTTTAAATATCAGTCACAAAAGAGAAAAATCTTTTATTTAACTGCTGTACTATCTTCCTAGATATCCTTGCAGACCAGCAATGCCACTCTCCCACAGCTTTCATCAGCATCCTACTTCCCCTTGGGTGTTTCTGTTTCTCCCCTTGGGAAGCTAGTCATGCTGACTCCTCAGCAGAAGCATGTGCTGGTGCCTCCTGAAGTCAGTGTGCATCTGTTTATTTAATCAAATGATTATCAAAGCAAACCCTCATCCCAGGCAATTGCAATGCTTCCTATAGCCAGTGGGGAAACATTAACTTTGATCTGGCAGTTTTTGGATACCATCTGCCCTGCCAGGCTGTCAAAAAGCACAGCTCAGTAACCCAGTCGGTATTGTTTGAGTCTATAGTGTGAATAAATATGAAGAAAACATGACGCTTGCTTCTCTATCCTCAGTTATTGTTCAAAAGCAGACTTTCAAGAGGTTTCCAGCTGACATGGAAAAGTTAGAAGTCAAAGTAAATACACCAGGGAGTGTTGACTCTTCACATTTCCTCTCATTGACTCCACCATTTTTGTGAAGACACTGCTCTTGGAGGAAAGCAACCAGGTAAATCATGGCCTCTGCCAAATAAAGTCCCAGGTAGTGCCATGGACAGACACATACGTTGACAGATTGTGCTTGCTTGGCCCATCCTGAACCGATGCCCCTAAACTCAAAGCTGCCATTGACCATAGATCAGTTTCCTTTATCTGAAATGGAATTCTTGAAACCATTTGGGTTTGAAGTGCTCAGAAAATTAGACTGTATCTGCTTGTAGAGAGAGATGGGGAGTGGGGAGGGTAAGATCAACGTGTTTGATTATTCTTCTGCTTTCAGCTCCACAATTCTATATTATGCATTATTCATGGCATCAGTGTATGGTACTGCTGACATTTGTCATTGCAAGTTTCATTATATGCAAATGTGCAAGCCCCTTTTGCAGACACTAAATGAGACTTTTTTTCATTATGTGAAAGAGTGAATGTGTAATTAACAGTGTACTAGGGAAACCAGCATTTACTTGGCCTATCATAACAGGAATCTGTTCTTCTCTAATAGCATTTTCAGTTCATCACACACACCATATCTCCTCACAATATGAGTAATAACCTTGCCTTTCTTGAGTCAGATTCAAATGGTGCTTTTTTTCTCTTATTGCTGCAAAAGGAGTCTGAACACTGTAGTATGTGGTAATTTAAGCTACCCCTGTTCAGATATTACTGGCCTCTGCTAGTACATAAAACTCTATGACATCAGGGTTTCATTAGCTGTAAGCAGGAGAATTTAGCTCTGAATGTAGTTATCCTGATATATCTCTGGAATATGTCCACTGAGAGCCACTGCCAGACTACAGATGTTGGGCTGTACATGTTGGGTTGTGGAATGATGGAGAGAGCATTCCTTGGGAAATGAATCAAGGCAACTGTGAATAAGGCCCTAGATTTATATGTAAATAAGAGGGGATTTTGGCTCCAGAGTACCAAATGATACTCAGGGGATGGCGTTTTCATTCCATTTATTTTAAGAAAAATCTGCTGTTGGAGAAGGAGCAGTTTAACTCTTATTGTACTCATTTTGTGTGACTCGCTGAAATATTCTCTGCTGGAACATTATTCAGAGGTGGCTTTTCCCTGTATAAAGCTCTTCATTTATTAAAAGTTTCTTAGGCTAAAACCTCATGAGCTAAAGAAATCATTATAACAAGAACTTTGGGTATGCCAGAGTTCACACAACCTTTTAAACTGTCAAAAGAATGTTGCCCTTTTCCCTGTCCCTTTTTCTTTAGGTCAGTGTTCACCCTTCCAACACAGTGCTCAGATAAATAGGTTCTCTTTGCAGCTCTTTGCTGAAACAGTGGGGGAATACAGAAAAAATTATTTATACAGGTTGTCATTACCTCAGTGGGGAGGGAAAAACATCACAGCGCCGTGCCTGAGAATCTTTCTGGGGCTGCTGCAGTCTGTGTCAGGGGCTAAGATGAAGACTAAGCCAGGCCACAAGGATCACAGACATACTTCACAGGAGTTTTTTCTTCCCTCAGCCCATCATTTCTGCAAGCTCAGCAGTAAAGAGAGTAAGAACAGGGAAATTTAAATGTGTGCTTTTTAAAACATTCAGTGTATACTGTCCTGAAGTTTCCCCAGAATATTTGCAAAAATTGTTTAAAACTTTTTTCCCTTCCTTTCTCAGTTGGCGTTCTGATTTTGGCTAAAAAGGGATTTTTTTTCAATAAAAATGAAACTGTTTTATTCAAAAGTTCTTACAGCAGAAAATCTGTTTGTTTATTAAATTAAAACCAAGCTGGTTTACATCAGAAACTCCATCCTTTACTTGTTTAAAGTCTCTATGGAAAACATTTGGAGTTGTTTTGCTTGGGGTTTTTTTTTAAGTGGTAAACTAATAAAATGTAGTATACTGTTTGTAATATTATATTGTTGTTAAATGTCTCAGCAAATGAAGCCTTCTCTAATCTGTGATTTCATCTCACTCTGCACACACTAACCCCAGCAATACTCAAAAGCCATTCACTGTGCTGAAACCAGACTGAAGCCTGTTGTAACTCTTGTAACTCAGCAGGTGAATTTGCCCTCTGGAAGCTCCGGGGCAGTATAGCCAACCTTATTTGCTGAAGGGATCAGGTGAGAAATTGTTGCTGTTCTATTTAATTTTGTTCAGTTTTCCAATTGAGATGGGACTGTTGCTCCCCCTGTTCTGTAGCAGGAATTTCAGTGCATAGTGGGGATCAGGCATATGAAGGTCACACACACACACACACACCCCCAGCTCCATCTGTGTGTTTTATACCTCCAGAAATAAGAACTTCTCAAAAAAAGGCATGATTGTTATTACTACATATATTTATGCTTTGAAAGAGCTGCCATTATGTAGTAAATTACAGTGTTTATATAGGGGTTTGGGACCTTGAACAAAACCAGAGATTTTTCTTATTCCTATTTATCAGAGGCAAAGATTAAGTGTAGATGATCCACTCAAAGAAAGATTGAAAGTGTCTGGATTTGATCCTAGCCTGACAGAAGTGCTAAACTGAGGATGAAGCTACTCACTCTTAAAGCTGAGCCAGTGGTTCTCTCATAAACTGTTATGGCTATTGATAAATTCTATAGAAATTCTTAACATATGAAAATACAGCACACACAACATCTGAAGAGATATAAATGAAGCTAAACAGAATTTCTAGACATTTCTGGCACTGTTGCACAGATAATTCTTTATGGTGTTTTGAATAAAAGCTATCTAACCTCTGGCAAAAGCAGTTTGCAAGTACTATACGTTTCAGAGTAGACAATGGCTTTACAAAATGGCAAAGGGTGAAACTGTGACATTCCACCCGCCATAACCCCAGATATTCTCAAGGCATTGGGCAGTGCCTCTGTGTCTCCTAGCCTGATGCTATTGCTGGGAGCAAGCTTCTACCAAGACATGGAACTCTGTCGTAGGGTTAAAACCAAAAGTAAAAAGGGTCTCTGTTGTTGCCGCGCGGGCCGGCGGCTGGGTGAGGTGGGGGGGGGGTTGGGGAACGACCCTTTTCCCCCCACCGCCCGCTCGGACCAGGGGGCCACCTGGTGCCCGCCGCCAGCTCCTCCACGCCCTTCAGCCCCAGTGAGAGCGGCGGCGGTGAGAGCTGGGCAGCCCCGTGGAGCAGCAGGGGCTGCGCTGGGGCAGGCTGTGCAGCCGCGCTGCCATCGCCCGTGCCGCTGTGCTGGACGCCCCGGCCGAGACCCGGGGTTTGGAGACCCAAGCCGGGCACGGTGGCTTGTGCCTGCGGTCCGAACCATGGGGAGGCTGAGCCCAGCGGATTGCGTGAGCCCGGGGCTTCTGGACTGCCTGGTGCTTTGCCAAGCCAGTGTCGCGAGGCGTCCAGTGTGGTGACACAACCGACCCCAGAAAAGCCAGCGGAAGCGGTGCAGGCCACGAGTCAGAGCGGCGACCATGCGGACCGACCACATGGCCGCTGCGGGGCCGGCAGCAGGGCTGCGCCGGTGGCCTGCGCTGGTGCTGAGGCTGCACCGGCGGTGTGTGGCGGCGGTGCCAGCAGCAGCAACAGCCCGGCAGCAGCACCGGCCCAACGGCGTCAGCCACATGGCGCTGGTGACAGCTGCCATTAGCGGAAGTGCCATCCCAGCACGTGTGACGTTTCCGGCCGGCCGCGGTGCTTCCCATGGGCCACTGCGTGCGCAGAGTGGGCCCCAGGGCAGCTGACCAATGAGAAAAGGGCCAGCCCTGGGGATCCATCTGCGCAGGATCGGGACCTCCCTATAAAAGTGGAGGACGGCCGGCCATTTTCTCTTTTCAGCCTCGGAGCTCAGAGGAGCAACACCACTCTTTGCCACTGTGTCGGAGCTGGCGACCACGTGGATGAAGGGTCAGAGATTCCACCGCAGCGACTTGGTGTGGTAATTTCTGGGAGGGGGAGCCGTTCTTTTGATCACATTTTTTCGTAATCAGGTTTTTCTTTCTTTCTTTTTTACTTTTCTCTTTCGGAGGGGTAGACTTTCCTTTTTCTAAGAATTGCATTCTTCCACGTGAATTCCTGGGAGGCGGATTTTGTCTTCCTCAGGGAGGAGGGTTGTTTCTTCCCTTTCGTTTTTTCCTTTGTGGTTTTTTTTCTTTCCTTTCCCCCGGGAGGCAGGTGGTCTGGTGGTTATCTGCAGCTATTCCCTGGGGTCCAAAGACCACATCTCTTCTTCTATCAGCACTAAATCCCTTCCTGGGCTATCGAGAAGGGGAGGGAGGGGGGCGCGCGTGGTTTCTAATTTTCTTGAGTGTTTTTTCCTTCAGTCAAAGCCGGGCGGAAGCTCGCGCTGCTACGGGGGCCTCAGACCGGCCACGTGCTCCCTCTAATTACCCCGGTAATTACCCTCTAAAATCCCCGGGGCCCGGAGAGAGACAAGCACTATTTCCAGAGCGTCCTCATCCCAACACGGGCCCTGGGAAACTTAATTTGTCTGTTTTGTTGCACTTTATTTGTTGGGTTTTGTGTGTGCACGAAAATAACCTGTGATATTTGTGTGTTTTCTTCATTTTGGGGGTGTCTGTGGCTTCTCTCGGAATCTCTCGTCCAAAATCGCTAAATTTGTGGTAAAACCACGACAAACTCAGGTTTAGAAGATGCAGCTCTATCAGTTGTGTCTATTATCACAGGAAAGGTTCGATGTTGATAAGACTACATGAGTTCAGAGGTCACTGGGCTAAAGATAACAGGTCAGATCTCTATCATTAGTAGTAGAAGCCTGAGACTCCTGTTGTATATGTGCAAAATAATAACACATGTTTTATAAGATAAACTCCAAGAAAGATATGGTATATGCACCAGTGTTTTTTGCCTAATGTGAAAAGGAACTCTGTAGTCATGCTCATTCCCTTTAATATGGTGCATCAGAAGGCAGACATGAACTAGCTAATTTATTCCAAGGAGAAAAACGATAGAAAGGGGGCAATATTTTTATAGAAGTGTTTCAGTGTAGAAATTTAAAACCCAGCACTGTTTAGATGCCTCTGAGCTATCGCAGTCTGCTTAGGCTGGAGTGAAGAAACTTCCTAGGATTAGTTCTAGTACGCAGGGGGTTTTGCCATATCTGATTAGTGCAAATTGATCTCCAAAAATTTGTAGTGTCTGACTCAGGTTTCAAATCTGTTTGACATGTAGGAACAACATGGATGGTTAAATGAAGCTTCAAAGATGCCAAGTGTATTTTGAACTTTAAAGCTACTTGGATCAGCTGTAGAAGTAGAAGTAAGTCTTCTGCTCAAAGCATTTGAGAAATGTAACAGGAAAAGGTACATGATTAAATGTTTATTAAGAGTTTGCAACTTAAATTCACACGCTTATGACAGAAAAGAAAATGTGTTAACTCTCTGAGACTGTTAAAGCCTTATGGTCAGCAAATGCTGAAGTGCAGTTTATTTTATTGCCTCTGTGAGAATTCACTGTGATCAGCAATATGTAGCCTTACTCCCAGCAGGAGGGGACAATGCTTTTTCTCCTTTGAAAAATTGAAGAGTTGACTTCAAAACAAGTTGTTGTATATGTATTGCTATGCAGGAGTCAGAATTCGGCTGCCACATGCTCTGTAAAAAGCCCCAGATGAATTTCCTGTGATTGTCTAAAAATGTTTTTCTTTCCAAGAAAAATCTAGTAGTAAACAAAAGTAGAACAATACAAACAGGCCATACATAACAGTGCTGCCAAGATAGTTCCCTGTTCTTACCTGAGACAAGAGCAGAAGGACAAAAAACGGTTAAAAACTTTGCAAACCTATCAGCCAGTCCTGGAGCACTGCTATTCCATATAGTATAGTACTCTCACCACCATTTCTGCTCTACCTTATCTGTCTTTTTCTGCCAAGTGTAGAAACTTACTGTTAGGTATTGGGGAATAGATGTATTAAGCAAATTATAGGGATAACATGCCTAATTTGATATATACAATCTTTGAAAAACTACTTTCTTCCTGAAACTTATATGATGTTCTGCCTTATGCCCCAGTTTTTCCTACCCCAAAGGTCAAGCTAGAAGTCTCCAAGCAAAATAAAATTCATAAATAAACCTCTCCCCTTGTGAAATGCTACACCAAGCATGGCTCCTGCTGACATTCTTTAGTGGGCACTGACATGATCTGAATGTCTTAGAATGAGTTTTTCTATTTAATTCTCTTTTTTTTCCTGCTGCTGAGCTTTCTCATTGTCTGTGGCTCTGGTCTTGCTGATCTGAATTCAATTTATTTTGTGGTTTTTGAGAACTGCAGTAGTTAATGCTGAAAGCCACCACAAAGGCCAATAATGAATTACAAATCCTTTCAATAAATTCTTCTGCAAGGAGCACAGTGTTTGAGAAGGGTCCTGAGGAGACAGGATTGAGCACCAAAATCTCTTTCTACCATGCTTGTGTAGGAAGCTCTACCAAGGTAATGTTCCCTTTATTTCAGTGAGGTGCTCCCTTCCATATGACTGACTTGATAGGACGTGGCCACAAAGCTTGACGCACCTAACTGCTCTTCTTGGCTCTGCTGATGAGATGTTCTAACTGTCCATGCCTTGTCTTCCTCTGCAGAATGGAGACAATGCTATTAGACATCACGACATGCCTTTGGAAAATGCTCTGAAGGGGAAAGGGAGAGCAGCTGGATAATTATTCTAGAAATATATGGTGAAATATCCTTTAAAGGACAGAATTGTGTTAAAATTATTTTTCTAGTGTGCTTTAGTGTAAAGCTCGATTAACTAGTAGCCAAAGCAATGCAAGGCAGGACTGCTACTGAGCACCACTATTAATTATGTATTATAATTTATTAATAATTGATACTGCGTTTTTAGACAGGCAAAGGGGCTTGGGGCTGGTTAAATGTGCATAAGAAAATGATCCCTACAGCCAGGGGTTGAAATTGGAAGGAATTGCACTTCGTGATCAGCACGAATGCAGTCCCACAGTTTGTTGTTGTATCTGACAGTGAAGCTATTGTGGGAGAGGAAGGGAAGGAAGGGAAAACACAGCCACAACTGGAATTTTCCCTTCTGCACACTGCTGCCTCCCTCACTGTGCCTCACAGTGAAACTGCAAAGCTTTGTAGAGCTGGCACAGTTACCGCAGAAAAAAAGTAGTGGGTGCAGTAGCATCCCCAGAGTTGCTCTGTGAGAGTGAATTTCAAGATCTGCCACAGTAGCAGCTGAGCTGGGATTTCAGCTTTTTCGTTGTGGTCATGTTGATGCCTTAAGGCAACAATGTGAGCATTGATTTCTTTTTGCCTGACCCTTTTGGACTGAAGGAGAGCCCAAGCTAAAATTCCATTTACAAGCATTGTCCTATCTTAGGGTCTGGAAAGAAAGAGCCTGTGTCTCAGACATTGTAAAAGTGATGCCTCTAGAGCTCATTGTGGTTTTGCTCCATTTCTACATTTGTTTTAGCAGCTAGCAGAATTGCTGAGGGGCTGAGCTATAGAAAAACCAAACTTATTGTAGTAATTTGAAATTTTATTGCTGAGAAGAAGAGATAAGTCCATCAGTGTTCCTGTGAACTTTTAATGCTGAGAATAAGAGGTAAATCCAACAGCGTTCCTGTTGTCACTTTCTAACAAAAATTAATAGTATCCCATAGGGAATCTCACTCAGGCACAGAATTCAACCACCCAGGTGATTTCTCATGACCTTTTTTTTTTGGATGGTGACATTTAGCCATGTTTTAGTTAAAGTTCCTTTTAAGTTACCTGTTGCCTTTCAAGAACTTTAATCATTTTGTGAAACTATCAAACGCATGACATCTCTTAAAGCCCATTTCACTTCCTCCATAAGGTTCAATGATTGTTAAAAATACAGAATACTGGAAGAGGTCACTGCAGACTTCACTAATCACACATATCAAATATTTGATATCATTTCTTCTTGGAAGGAACTGACAAGATTATCCTTCCAGTTAGACAGGATAAATAATGACTGTATTGCTTCTATTTTTCATGAGTCAATGTAATAATGTGTCAAAAAATAAATATGTTCTCTATAAAAAAAATTATTGCTTGTTCTACAGAGAATTTATTACTTCACTAATAATCATATTTAACAGATGTATATGCTATTTTGTAATTGCATAAAGTGAGATAAAATGGCAATGTAATGAAGACAGTGTTTTTCAGGGCTAAAAGAGAACTGTGCCACAAGAAAATCTCAAGTAACAGTATTATAATGAAACCTCAATTAATGCATATGTCATTACCAGAGGAGGGATTGGGGGCAGGGAACATGTTTTACAAAGACAGTTAAAGGCCTATACAGTCTAAATTTCAGGCAGAAGTTGAAGAAAGTAGTTTAGATTACAGGTGATACTTCTGATTATATCCTTTCATGAAGATATGGAGGTGTTTTCATGAGTTATTACAATGCTTTGTTATTACTCAAGTGAAAACTCCCGCTCCCTACAAAAGCATTTTATAATGCAAAAAGGTGGTCCTGCAGAACTCTCATTTTGTGCTGTAATAATATCTGCAGCCATTTCCCTCTGAGAACCTCTCTGGCATCTCTTGAGGAAAAGCATCATGAATATACAGTTGTTCACAAACCTTAAATTGAGAATTGCTGACATATGTGAAGATATATTTCTTGTGTTTATCCATCCTGGCTAATTATTTTGGAGGGAGGTAGTTGGGACACAGAACAAAAAAAACAACCAAACTAAAAAGATAGGAGGTATTTTGAAAGGTTTGTAACCCTTTCCAGATTTGGTTATAGTACTGAAGATTTATTTTTTTTTGTAATTAATAAGAGCCCTGCAGACATTTTGCTGTAATTGGAAGCTGCAAATAACTCAGAAAGAAAAGAACTTAATAGAATAGGGAGCTGCAATAGGGAGCCAAAACTGTGGGTGGGCCTTTCACAGAGCTAAAGAAATGAAGGGAAAAAAAATGAGAAAGTAACTAACTCTGAGGGATTTTCCTCCAAACAGCTTTTGTGAGGTGAGAATTCAGCTTCTAGCAGTTGAGGAGGCAGTCATCTGAATGACAAATGTACTGCAAAAAAAAATCTATGGCAGTACTGGCACGGCATCGTTTTCTTTGTGCTGGATGCTTCAGAGACTGAATTATGTAGTGTTACTTTTTGATGGCAGTGGGCTTTGTTCACCTGATGTGTCAGAATTTGCACAACTCATTTTGGAGTAGTAAGGTTCACGTAGGTGCAGTGCAATGCAGCGCCTGCCTGTGCTGGCCTCAGCTCTTAGGGCTTTTGATTCACTAGTGTTGCTGATAAAACCAAACAAATAAAAGAGATCAGTAGAACCCATCCAAAATGCAAAGCTCTTTAGAGAGGCTTTTGATTAGAAGTTAGTTGGATTATGGTTGCTTCTTATATTTTTACTCTATTATTTTCCTGTCTATGGCCATACTTTAAAAGCAGATATCAAGAGTCTTTTAGATATCCTATTACATGGGAGGGATTTTAAATTTTGAGCAGTAATAAAGACTGATAAAATTGCAGTTTAATTGCTTAAGCGCTTAGTTTGTGGTTTGATCAGATTAGCATTATATGGGCCTTTCTTTTAAAACACTGACAAGTATGACTGCAGTGACAAATACCACGACTGAGTTATATCCCAGGGACCAGGATTTTTGCAGATAATTTGGACCATTCTTAGGAGTGACCAAATGCTCGAATACCTTCTTTTAGTGTAGTGTTTTATGTATGGGTCTCTGACAGATACATAGCTAAAGGCTAGGCTTTTCCTGCTGCAGCCAGACTTTTAAATAAGCATTTTGAAGGTGCTGAGTTGCTTAGGGGATTCTCTGCACTTCATGTGAATTGGTGGCATTCAGCTGAACTGATAGCACTAGAGGAATTTTGAAAGAATGTTTGTGTGTTTCCCTAGTGCTGATCTTTTCTAATACATCCAAATTTTAAAATCTTGATTCATATTTATTTACTATTCTCTAAGAATTAATTGCTTCCTTTTGGAAATCCCAGAGCAAAATGTACTCCCTGCAGTGTGCTTGGAGAGAAGCAGAGTGCACATTTCTTGATGCACCTTTCTTTTGCTGAGGCTTTTTATTACTGATGATATCGTTCCATTAATTTTCTTAATTTCTCATTTATGCAGGTGAATGAGGAAGGAGCAATGACCCCTCCTCCAACTTGCCTTAGAAAATCTGGGCACTTAATAAACTCATAAACTGGCAATAAGAATGAACATTTGTGGAGTGGCCTCTATGGCTGTGGTCACAAACAACCCAAGCATTGGCTACCTATGCAGGACAGCTCACCTCCAGAACAGGCTTGTCACAGGAGAACCCTCTTCCCCTCTCAGGAAGGGTCCACTGGACCATTCCAACAGCCAGATCATGTCTGGTGATAGTTTCGGGAGAATGCAGATGAAATTGGTAAATTTGTTACACAGATAATATTCACTGGTGGAGAAGAGCATGCTGGAGCACTTGGGAATGCTCTTAGATGTTGTTTATCAATGAGGCTTAAATGGGCACTGGGGATGGTTTTTCACATGGAAACCATATTGTATATGGCAAGAGGAGTTGGGAAAGCTAATTTCTAACTCTGCCTTAAAGGCAGAGTGATTTCTTGATCCTTATCAGGGTAGCAGTCACTATACCTCTGGTTGAAAACATGGGGAAAATTACATTTCTTAAATGACTTATAATCATATTACTACTACTGCTATTATTAGTACTTAGGAGCAGTCTGTCAGTCTGCACAATCTGATTGTAGCCACTCCTGCTGCTCCAGACAAGGACTATTGCAATTTCAATGTCATCTCATGGGCAGGAAGCCAATTTGACAATGCTAATTCTCAGAAGTTTGAGTACTCTTCCCATTATATCAACACACACGAATGTTAGGAATGGTTGTAAAATCATGCATCCTTAAAAAAAAATAAAAAATCCACCACATGCCAGTTCTGTTATAGACCCCATCTGTGCCTCTACTGGTTCAAAACAGAGAAAAGTCCCTTGCCTAGCATGTTGATCGACTAATTATTATAAACCACATCTTGCAGTAATTCCGTTTCAATGGTGTACAGCTGTTTCTGTTGCTGTATGTTTCTTTCACCTTTTGTATCTTTTCCCAGTCGTCTTTCTCAGTGCTTTGTAGCCAGTGGAAGAATTGATGAAATCTTTAAAATATTTGATCTGTATTCAGAAACAGAAACAGTGCACTCAGTCTTTAATTCAGTGGACTTCAGATCAGTGTCTAGCCATAAAAAACAAAGAGCATGCAAATTTACCCTCTGCTTTTATTCCCCCAAAGCTACAGATTCTTTTATCTTCTTTTGAAGGCCCACAGCTATTTAAATCTGCTCCTCAGGCTGTCCTGTGGTGTGGTAGGATCAGATGGGTGCTTCAACAGCATGAGAGCTTGTTTATGGAACTCCAGGATTTCACAAGCTATTGTGCTCAGCAGCCAGACTTGCTCCATCTCTGCCTACTTTCCCCTTCTTCTTTCCAGGTTCCCCATTCAGTTGGACTAACACAGTGGCTGGTGGAATCCCACCATAAATGGGCTTAGGGAACTGATTTGGGTTATAAATCCTAATTTCCCTCCTGTCCCCCAAATTTCTGTGCTCTTTTTTTAAGCTAGACTCTTCCCCTTACTTGTTTTATAGTTGCTCCATGCAAAGAGCTGTATTTGCAGAGCTGAAGACTGACAGCGTGTGGTGAGGAGCAGAGCAGTCAGGGGAATAAGCCAGGAACAATTTGCAGGGTATTTCCTCCCAACCAGCCAATGCAAAAACCAAGGAAATGGAGTTAAGCCAAAAGACTAAATTGTGAGGGTCAGGGTTCAGTGTTTACTCTGTGAGTATTCCCACTGAAATTGCTGCTGCTGCTCCCAGGAAGGAAGTGTGAATGCAGCCTAACTCTATCAGCCCCCAGCTCCAAGGCAGGCCCATCTGGTGATGGATCTCTTTCAAATATGAAATAAATTTGGACTGATTTATGCTTTTACCTAAAAATCATGCAATACTTCCAGAGCTGAATATTCATTTGACTCTGAACCAGGCAGCATTACAGCTATGTTTATTTTAGTTGTTTGCCTTGGCAAATCAGCTCAGACTGAAGGCAGGGAAATATCTGCATGAATGATTGCAAACAAAAAACTGCTGATTTCCCCAAACTCTAGTTAATTGACCAACACCAGGAAAAACAGATGGAAACTGTGGCCAGAAAAATACTTTTTAAAAATGAAATCCTTGAAACACTAACAAAGAACCTGCAACACAAGTCTGCAGCAACAGCTGTCTTTTGGAGATCTTTGGTATTCAGTCAGAATAGTGAGCAGAGCAGGGCATACATAACCCTTGTACCTCATTTCATGTTGGCTAAGAGCCACCCAATTGTTGCACATTTTAAACATTGCCTCCTCTTCCCTGGTACTGACAGGTTTTCCCATGCTTTCCCATGCTTCCCTTTCCCAAGCTTCCCATGCTTCAGCACCTAAAGCTTTCTGAGGGTTTCTCAAAGAATGAAGTTTTATCTGAAAACTGGGGCCCAAGTGGCAAGCCAAGATAAGGCCTCTGCAACAAGTCATCTAGAAAAGATAGAAACCCCTTTGTCTGAGAATGAAGTTCTTCACCCTGAGTTTCAAAGAGTATCTCTGAGGAAATGCCTGTGAATGAATTTGTGGAGTCTATCAATATGTCCAAGGAATCTCTCTCCCGTCATACTATTACAATTTGGATTGCAATTTTATTACAGTGTACAAACCAAATCCAAGACCTAAGACTCTGTTCCCTATTGGTTTCTTGACTGTTCACGTAAGAGGGATGAGGAGAGAAGATAGAAATGTCCCCATTTGCACTTCTTGTTTGAAGTCTGTATTGTGCAGTCTAGACAATAGGAGAGATTAGACTGCTTGAAAGAAGTTATATGTTAAAGATAATCTTTGAGTGATGGCTAGTCTTGAAGGAGTGATATAAAGCCTCTGTCAGTGCCTGAAGAAGAGAAATGCTTAATGTTTCAGTGGAGACTAAACCTCGATATTCATCTGCTTGCCCTAATCTCCAGGCTGATGATGTGATACATGTTCCTCTTCAACTGCTGGAAGAAAGAAGAAAGTTTTGTACAGTGACTATGCTGGGGCTGGAACTATTTCTAAATATAGTGAAAAAAATTATTACAGAAAAAGTTGGGATACTATTTCTGAAACCCTTGCTTTCACAGGTAAGAGGATCCAAGGAGTTTACCCTGTAAAGTGAGCCTCTGAGTAAGCCTCTGCACTTCAACCTAATGATTCTTTTTTTTCTGAAACAAAAGTTGTTTCAGATGCCCTGTGGGCCAGAGAACATTGTCTTTACTTGCCTTTACATATTGTAGCTTACAAAAAACATCCCTACAAATTTAAGATGTGATAGCAAATATCAAAAGCCATGACTACCATATGTGCCTCAGGAGGACAATGTGAGACATCAGGGGAAATCTCTGATTATTTTTTAGTTTACACCTTTAAATCACTCCACAGTTTACAACTGCAGGGGTACTCCTGCAACGGCTGAAAATACATTAAGATACTTTCTCTATGAAAATAGTGAAAATTTCTTCCTACCCTTTCAAGGCAGACTCAGATCTTCTCCCCTCCAGTTCCATGAGCAGTTGTAGCTTGTCCTGATTTGGACACTAGGGGGTGCTACTGAGTATCAAGAGACTTAATAGAAAAGACAACAACCAAAACAGTTTATAAACTAGGGGGTATATGAGCTGTAGAACCCCACTATACGCATAAGCCAGCTATACAAAGAACAACCTGACAATAATACACAAGAGAAAATAACAAACTATGCTCCTCTGGGCCGGCTACTGGGCTGGTGGAGCAAGGGAGGGAAAGAAGGAAGGAAGGCTGACCCATGGATGGCAATGGTCCCACTCAGGAGCTGCTTGAAAAAAAAGACAGTGAAAATGA